>BLKR01005089.1:0-89218 GCA_011170035.1 Teleogryllus occipitalis | reverse complement strand
ATTGATATACCTTTAGACTCCCTAAACCAACGTTTCGCTAATATGGCTCCCCATTTCGAAAGTTCATTAAAAAGCATGACTCTATCAAACTTACAGTTCCATTCTAGAAATACTCCAGAAGAATTTTTCTTCGCGTGTACAAGTCATATTGACGTCCTTAAAACTATTCAGAGTCTAAAATCAAACGCCTCTGGAGTAGACAATATTAATGCCAAATTACTGAAACTTTGTGCCAAAATAATATATCCCATTGTAACAGATATAATAAATTTTTCTCTCATAAGTGGAACTTATCCGACCTCTTGGAAAACTGCACTTATCCATCCTCTTCCTAAATCAACAAATCCTCCTGAGTACAGACCTATTAGTATTCTACCTACAATATCTAAAGTATTAGAAAAAATTGCACGACATCAAATAACGAACTATTTAGACCGCAAAAATCTCTTAAGTGAACATCAACATGGTTTCCGATCAGGCAGAAGTACAGGAACTGTGCTTTTAAGCTTAATTGAAGAGGCCAGAATCGCCATTGACAACGGTAAATTAACAATACTTATTCTCTTAGATTTCAGTAAAGCATTTGACTCGGTCGATCATGATATCCTGCTAGAGAAAATGAAAGCATTGGGCTTCGCTAAACCCACGATACGGTGGTTCTCACAATATCTTTCAGGTCGTCAACAAGTCGTATCAGGTGAAAACCGATCCAGTGCCATTAGAACCGCCCGGGGTATTGCACAGGGAACAGTTCTAGGACCCTTAGCATTCTTAATTTACGTAAACGACGTAGGACAATGTCTTAAATACTGTCACTATAAAATGTACGCAGATGACCTTCAACTATATGTCAGCGGACATCCGTCGGAGCTTAACTCTTTAGTTCAGAAAATAAATCAGGACCTAAATGCTCTCAATAAATGGACCGCAGCCCTAGGACTTTTATTAAACCCAAATAAGTCCCAAAGCTTACTGATAGGCTCCCGCAACGCCATCAACAAATTAGAGAAAGCCCTTCCGTCCATTAGTATAAATGGCTCCCCTCTACCCTGGTGTAACGACGTAAAGAACCTAGGAATGCATTTAGACAGCACTCTCAGCTGGACTACGCATGTAAGTAAGATTTGTCAAAAAGTCTTCAAAGACCTCCACTCCTTAAAACGCGTACGAGAACTACTTCCTATAAACACACGTATGAACCTGATTACTTCACTAATTATGCCCCATTTTGATTACTGTGATTTCTTGCTCACTGACTTAAAAACCAAGCAACAACGGAAGTTGCAAACAGCACAAAACGCATGCATTCGTTTCATATTCGATCTTCGTAAGTACGATCACGTATCTGCGTACTACAGACAGACAAAAATTAGCTCCATTGAAAAAAGAAGAACATTGCATAGCCTCTTGCTTCTCCATAAAATCTTGTACAACGGCCTTCAAACACACATGTCTAAAAACTTCAAAATGCTAACACTAGAGCGATCGCGTTCGGCATTATTGCTGTGCGTACCTCGACACAACACTGTGTCATACAGTAAATCTTACACTGTCACAGTAATTCGAAACTGGAACTCACTACCTACACATCTTAAGAGAATTAGCAACTTTACAAAATTCAAAACTCAACTTGGTGTCTGGATAAAAAACAATGAAATGTAGTTTACACATGTTCTATCCGCAATTTTATCTTAATTACTTTCTGACACAATGACCATGATCCCTTTATTACATATCATCCTCCATGCTAGATCGTTTTTTTCTGTTTTTTTTGTTTTGTTTTTCTTTTTTAAGTCATATTTTCGAAAGTATTTCTTCCCACTCCCTTCCTCCTGGCCATCTTCCTCCTTTCCTACTTCAGGATACAGTAAAAGCTAATCCTATTACTGCTGATACAATGTTTAAAATTAGAGAAATTATATAGCTATATCTAAAATACAACTTTGTTACTATAATGTAATAGATTTCTAAATGTAAAATAAGAAAATATTATGTAGAACTACAGCTTACAAATGTTTCTGAAATTATGATGTTTGTCACTTTTATTATTATTTATATATTTTATTACTATTATTGTTACAAAGAAAATCAGTAGTGACAGTATTATTTTATTGACACTTTCTGTATTTTATACCGTAAGATATCCTTTTGTAAGTGCCTTTACCTAATGATTAATGTGTTAATTTCCCTTATTGTTGATTGAGATTATGCATTGTATATGTCATCAAGAACTACCTGTTGTTATGTAATTGTAAAATTGTATGTACTATACTTTCTCTTCTGTTCCCCCGTATCCTTTTCATTATCATTTCTTTCTTATCTCCTCTTGTCCACCTCCATTTGCTTCTCTTCCCCTTTTCTTTTGTTTTTCACTCTCAGCCCTGATATTTCTTCCTTTCAATATTTCGGCCTTAAGCCGCCATCCTGATTGAGGTTTTTTCTGGGTTTACTCAATCGCTTAAGGCGTATGCCAGGATGGTCCCTAGTATTGCATCCCAGACGTAAATGTAAAATAACCCCCCTTTTTTGTTTTTGTTTATTGTTCACAGTTGAGGCTGTCGGGTAATGACAACTGACATTTCTGGCGAATTTTGAATTATTGATTGTAAGTGGAATAAGTGGGACCTATCTTATTATATATTTTTTAAGAATGTTCCTTACATCATGTCTTTCCATTTTGCAAAATTTCAAGAATAAACAAAAAATGGCAATAAATTCATTTGGCTCATACTGATAAATTAATGTAGTTGGTAGTCACAAATTGATTTTTTTTTCTTCTTCTGCCACACGTCAGGTAATATTAATTACATCTAAATCCTTAAAAGTCAGTTAATATTAATTACATCCGAACGCCTCAACTGTAATTTTTAAAATTGTAAATTAATTAAAGTGGTTAGGCGGAAGAGCAGGCCTTAAGGCCTGAGCCTCGCCACAAATAAAGACAATTTTATTATTATTTGTAGTTCATCAAAAAGATTTCGATTTTTTCATTTCGTAACCTGCGATTTTCTGTATTTTTGAAAGATTAAATGAAAATAGACTCACGTAAGCACGGAACTGCACCACATCGCTGTCTCCTTTTGGGGCCAACAGCAAAGAAATCCTCAGCTCTGAAATGTGCACTGCATATACGACTGCCTCGGATCCTTTCGCCAACTGGGATTCCTGCACATTCAATCCATTTTTGCAGGACTACGGGTCTTGTATTTTGCGAAGGGAATTTGTGGAACGAGATTCCTTCCACGCGGCTTTCCGCAAATTTGAAGCTCACGTGGCAAATGCAACAACCCGGCATTTGAAAGTAATGTGCTATTTTGAAGTTTGCTCTAGGCGAAAGCGAAAGCGAGCGGAAGGAAAGCGAAGGCGAAAGCGAGCGGAAGGCAGGCGTCGATTCGTTTCGACAAGCTTGTCGTGGCAGGGCGCAGTTACGTTTTGGCTGAGCTGGCGGCCCGTCCGCGGGCGTGGGAGGGGGCGGGGCGGCGGGGTCCCGTGAACTCAGCGAGGGGGCAGAACCCCAGGAGGGCGGACACCCCCTCCGGGCAATCGGGCGCCTCTTCGCGGCCGCCCCCACCCGCGCCTTCGGCCGTGGCCGCGGCCGCGCCTGCGGCTGCGCCTCGTGCTGGGGCGGTGCGGACGACCTCTGACCCCGCGGCATCGCGGCGGAGGCGGTCTCGTTCGCGTTCGCGTCGGCGGTCGCGTTCGCGTTCGCGTTCGCGTTCCCGCCGGAGCTCACGGCACTCGGCGAGTCCCGGGCGCTTCGCGGCAGACAGCCTGGAGCGAGGACCTCTTACGAGGGCGATGGCTGCAGCAAACATGCAGCAGCAGGAAGCTCGCGGTGAGTCGGGACCAAGCAGGTCGCCAAATAGGCATGAATAGGCTTTAAGAATAGGATGTTGGAACATCAAAGGTCTAGGCTCTAAGCTCGGAAATCAAGACTTCCATGGGTACATAAATACATTTGATATAATCGGTCTCGTCGAAACTGGGTGGAAGGAGGGTGAAACGTTAAATGTGTCTGGTTTTACAGCCATATGCAAAACTAAAAAACGTAGAGGGGAAAGGGGTAGGTACCCGGGGGGTGTTGCGTGCTTATTTCGGGATAGGTTAATGCAATATATTTATGAAATTGCTACAAACTCAGATAATTTTCTTTGTATTAGACTAGTAATGCAAAATACTGACATCGCAATGGTATTTATATACCGTCACCCACAGGGCTCGCGTTATTATTCACCAGAAGCTTTTGGCGAAATCAATAATTTCTTAGACTCGTTGAAGCAAAGATATCCGAATACTGATTTACTAGTCTTAGGTGACATGAATGCTCGAATTGGCCATGAGCAGGAAGTATTTTCGGAATTCGATCGGCAAGAAGCGAGAGCTAATTCTAGAAAAAGCAAAGACTTAGTCATCAATAATGATGGTCAGGAATTATTAGAATTATGCGAGAGATTTAATCTCGAAATCTTAAATGGCCACTATGGACAGGATACTGAGGGGGAACTAACTTTTATTAGTGGGAATGGAGGTAGTGTAATAGATTATGCTCTGTTGTCTAATGAAAGAATAAACAATTTATTAGACTTTGGAATCGAACTACGGGCAGAATCCGACCACTTGCCTGTGTGTGTCCATTTAGCAGTAAATACTACTGAACGGCCACCGGCAGTGGTGCGGGCGGGAGCAACGAACGTCACAATAGCCAGACGACGGTTTGTATGGAAAGAGGAAAAGCGACAGGAATTTGCAGAGTCTATTCTTAACTCTGCAGGGTGGTCACGTGAGGAGCGGTCACCGGACAGGCAAACAAAGAATTTAGAAAGGCGGCTCTACCGCGCAGGGAAGGGCATGCGAATGTGGGGGAGAGGAGGAAGGGTACTGACCCAAGGGTGGTTTAGCGAGGAATGTCGGGAGAGCAGGCGTAAAGCAATAGTAGCCTTAAGGATGTTCAGAAACAGTGGAACTGCGGAAGCGAGAAATAGTTACTTGTTACTACGTAGGCAATACGAGGCCACAATTAAGAAATCGAAGAAATCTTGGCAGGAGGGTGAGACAGCAAGAATAGAGGCAATTTTAAGTAACGATCATAATAAATCAATTTGGGACGTTATAAGATCTCTGCGTAATAAAAGAAATGTAAGTAATACAATCTCATCAGACGCGTGGGAGCAGTACTTTTCACGGGCGCTCACAATAGCGAATATTGAAACAGGGATAGATATTATCACGGACCGGGGTGTCCCTGAATTATACGAACCTATAACCTGGAATGAAGTAAACAGGGCTATGCTAGCCATGAATAATAAGAAGGCAGGCGGCGCGGACGGCATTCCGACAAAATTTATTTCGGAATTGTGGCACATAGACCCAGAGAGTATTCTGGATTTATTTAATGCAATAGTTGATTCCGGATCGTATCCAGAAACGTGGAGTACAGCGATCCTCCAACCGGTCTTTAAGAATAAAGGTGATACAAATT
Organism: Teleogryllus occipitalis; assembly: GCA_011170035.1. Lineage (NCBI taxonomy): Eukaryota > Metazoa > Arthropoda > Insecta > Orthoptera > Gryllidae > Teleogryllus > Teleogryllus occipitalis. The sequence goes on along the minus strand of BLKR01005089.1, from coordinate 83,739 downwards.
GCCCACATAATTATCGCGGAATTAGTCTTTTACCAGCGCTGAGCAAACTATTTTGTAAAATACTCAACGGGCGACTGAGTGAATGGGCGGAAAAGCACGGTAAAATATCAGAATTGCAAGCAGGCTTTAGGAGAGGCTTCGCGACTACCGACAATATCTTTGTGTTAGATACCCTAGTAAAACAGGCGCTTGCGCGTAAACGGAGCCACTTATATTGCAGTTTTGTAGATTTCGAAAAGGCGTTTGACTCTATCAATAGGAAAGCTTTATGGCAAAAACTTAATGGGCTAGGCGTCTCACGTAAAGTTTTAAAAGTGCTGCAGAGCATGTACGAAGACGTAAATTTCTGTGTCAGGTGCGGTGATGGAAGTACAACGCGAAAAATAAAATCGACAGTAGGAGTAAGACAGGGCTGTCCTCTCTCACCGCTATTGTTTATCTTGTTTATAAACGATTTATTGACGTGGTTACAGGAAGCGGATACATCTGCACCGGAAATTGAGGGCCTGAACATTCCCGGACTACTATATGCTGATGATTTAGTTTTATGCTCGGAGACTATTGACGGCTTACAGAAAAGTTTAAATCTCTTAGAAACGTATAGTGAAACATGGGGTTTGAAAGTAAATATTCAAAAAACTAAAGTAGTTGTCTTCAAGAATGGATTTATCTGGGGTAGCAAAGAGAAATGGTTTTACGCTCAGGACGAGATCGACCGGGTTAAAACATTTACATATCTTGGGGCAAAATTTTCCATGAATGGGGGATGGAATAATCACATAGTGGCGGCGCACAGTAAAGGAAGAATTGCGCTCAAAGAAATCGTTGGCGCAGTGCGCAGGGTTCCGGAATTGTCATTAAAGGTGTGCGATACAATGTTTAAATCGCTAGTTCTCCCAGCAATGAATTATGGTGCAGAAATTTGGGGAGTGGATAGGATAGATCGACTAGAAAGCGTCGAAACAGATTATTTCAAATTAATTCTCGGAGTCTCAAGATTCGCAGCAAATGCCGGAGTCCTAAGAGAGGTCGGTAGTGTAGGAATTTGGAAAGATTTTAAAATGAAACCCATTAAACTTTGGATTAAATGAGCAGGTGAACAGTCTGACACACTTATACATAGATGTTTTCGAGTGCAGTTACAGGGAAGCAACCAACGCCACTGGTCGTATAAAATTAAACTGCTACTGGAACGTGCAGGTCTGGGAGACGTTTCTCGGGAGATGGTGGGAGATAGGGGAACACGTGAGATAGAACGGCTAATTTCGGGTAGACTTGCGGATATTAAAAGGCAAGAGATCCTGGCAGCAACGGCCGAAAAACGTTCGCTAGTTGCGCAAATTCACGCGAGTCCGTTATGGGGTTGCGAACGTTACGTAAACACACTGCGAAAGGACGCAAGAGGGGGATACGCTTGGTTCAGGGTCGGGGGGTGGATGCAACGCAGATTAAAGGACTCTAATGGTAATGGCATCTGTGTGCTTTGCGGTGATAGGGAAGACTGGATCCACATCCTTTTAATTTGCAATGCGACCGAAACTTGGAGAAGAAAATGGATGGGAATGGGAAATTACTACTTACAACATAGGAACGTAACGCTCGCCCAAAACATTCTAGGTGATAAAAGATCTAACTTCATGAAAGAATTAGGAACATTTCTAGGAAAGGTTCGGACCATTAGAGAAACTGAAATTAGGGAGTGGGAAAACAGCACTGGTTAGTACGAGCAGAGCCTAGACTGGAGAGAAATAAATAATAAATCAATAAACTAACAATAATTAGGTTAGTCAGTAAGTTATGTTAGGTTAGTAAACAGTAAAAAAAAAAAAAAAAAAAGTTATAAGTTTTAGTCAATTGCTAAGTATAAGTAGATAAATAAGTCAATAAAAATAAATAAATTAACTTATAATAATTAAAACAAGTTAAATAAATTAAAATTAAATTAATTAAAATAAGTTAAATAAATTTAATTTAAATTAATTAAAATAAGTTAAATAAATTAAAATTAAATTATATTAAAATAAAATAAAAGCAAACGGTTAAAATAAAACACATTAGGAGGCGAAGGGAAGTAGGAATCGGAAATGCTAGGGCAGAGGCGTTGGTGCGGACGATTTTCTGTGGTGCTGTTTGTTTTCAGGTGCGGAGGAGGCCAAACACTGGAAGGAGAATTCCTGACGCCCGCGCCAAATAAATAAATGGATTAAAAACCGGATAGATTAGCATGTACTCGGCTTCTGACGGCAGGTTTTTCCCCCTTCAGGGGTTTTTTCCTCAGCCGTACCTTATGGTCTCTTTTCCGCGGCTTTGATGCGAAGGAGAGACCATTTGGGGTGAATACCAGAATTCGAAAGGTTAGAACACTGTAGAATGTAGGTATTGTAATGGCTTAAAGGCCTTCGGCCTAGCCACATTGCATCAAGATTTTTACTTTGCCTGTAATAATTACCTATTAAATAAAAAAAAAAGTTTGCTCTATATTATATAATACGAGGCATGTTTTTTTAAGTAAGTACCGTTTTGCGATTCCGCCGCCGCAGCGCTACGGTCGGCGTTCCTCGCATGCGCGCTGGTTACCTACATCTCTTGTGTACGCACTGACGCCATTACAGTCTGATTCTTCATTGTATACGTTGTTTACTGAGTGTATAAGATGCCTCCGACAATCGTAAGTCCCGCCGATTGTGAAGTACGGGCTGTTATACGATTTCTTAGTGCTGAAGGCGTAAAACCGATCGATATTCATCGTGAGATCTGTGAAGTTTACGGACAAAACATTATGAGTGATGGAATGGTAAGGAAATGGGCGAGAGCATTTAAAGATGGCCGCACAAATGTGCATGATGAAGAACGGAGTGGGCATCCTTCGGTCGTTAATGAAGATTTGGTGCAGAAAGTGGACGAAAAGGTGAGAGAAAACAGACGCTTTACAATTTCATCATTGTGCGACTACTTTCCTCAATGTTCTCGTAGTGTTTTGTATCGCATTGTGACCGAGAACTTGAATTACCGGAAATTGTGTTCACGTTGGGTTCCGAAAATGTTGACGAATTTGCACAAAACCCAACGTTTAGGCAGTGCGTTGACTTTCCTTGAGCGGTACCACAATGAAGGTGAAGATTTTTTAGACCAAATTGTTACTGGTGTTGAAACATGGGTGACCTACGTCACACCAGAATCGAAACAACAGTCCATGGAATGGCGACATTCATCATCACCCAAAAAAGTGAAGTTTAAGCAAACAATTTCTGCTTGGAAAATCATGTGCACAGTTTTTTGGGACAGAAAAGGAGTATTGCTAGTGGAGTTTCTGCCTCGTAATGAGACAATCAATTGTCTTATTGTGAGACATTGAACAATTTGCGCCGTGCAATCCAGAACAAAAGACGTGGCAAGTTGAGTAAGGGTATCGTTTTGCTGCATGACAATGCCCGTCCACACGTGGCTAATCGGACCAAAGATCTCATCAAATCTTTTCAATGGGAAACTCTAGATCATCCTCCATACAGCCCTGATCTGGCGCCCAGCGACTACCATTTGTTCCTGCACTTGAAGAAACACCTGGGCGGTCAGCGTCTTCAAGTCGATAACGAAGTCAAAACAGTTGTGATACAGTGGTTAACAAGTCAGGCGGCAGAATTTTATGAGGAGGGTATTCTAAAACTGGTGCCACGTTATGACAAGTGCCTCAATATCCACGGAAATTATGTAGAAAAGTAGATTAAGGTACAGGCTTTCATGTAAAAATAAAATTATTGCGATATCTGTGCACGTCTTTTTTTAATTCCAAAACGGTACTTACTTAAAAAACATGCTTCGTAAATTGACGCATTTTCATATATATGAGGACTTAATGATAATGATTTAATAACACCAAAGTGTTACCTCTTAATAGCTTAATAACCAGTAACACAAAAATGCACATAGTGTCACGGTCAGGAAAATAAAGGTAGCTGTTTTTGTCCTTCACAAAATCTTAGCCCTCCGCGGACTTCGATGTCCTCGGCTGCACTCGTACATTTTCGGTCAATTTCGTGTCCTTCGCATTTTCTTGCTCTGTCCAATATTCGCTTTCTCTTTCTAACACTGCGACTGCAGCGCCTCTTGAGGGGAGGCTCCGAAGTTAATTCTTGCCGAGAACGTAGGCCAGGCTTAGCCCTATTAAGCTAGAATCCCCTGGTTGCAACCTTCGGCCATGTATTATAGAACGATTTTCCTAAGGATGAGCCAAAGTGACAGTTCGCGTAACAAGTGAACATCACATGTATTTCAGGGAAGTATCCCTCCGCCGCGACAGCTGTTCTGCTAAGCCCCTTGGTAAAGTGCTAATGGCTCCTGTAAAAACATCTTTATGCAGAAGTCTACAAGTTTCGCTAAGGTATATGCACGTACGCGAGTCTGGGAAGTATTTAAATTTAATTACTTATGTGGAAAATCTCTTAACATGCTCTCACAATCAGTAAAAGAAAACTGCCATGAATGTAAATAGAAAGACAAATGATTTTAAGTCGGAAACACGTGCACCGGTACGCATTTCGCATTCAAGTCTCGGTTTTAAAATAAACATAATATTTATCACACAAAAAGTAAATTCAATGTAATATATAAAGGAAAAAAGAATTTTTACAAAAGAGTACATAATACTGCACTTTCTGATTTCAATTATTTCTCTCAGCGCACTATATTTCGTCGGACAAGGACACGACAAAAGGAAGTGTCGAAGCCATTTACAAGTTAGCCAACTGTAAACGAACGAATGCGGGAAGGGAGTCTAATGAGCTCAAGGGCACAACGACCACAGAACCTTCAGTTATGTTGCCAGCTCTAGCTGTCACTTTGGCTCATCCTTAGGAAAATCGCTCTATATATGGACGGCGCATGCTCTATCCCTCCCTATATATTATTGGTAATTATATTATATTTTAGGTACCTATACCCGTCGGGTAACGGCAATTACTGTAATACCAAAAAAATGTTTCTTTAATATTAGTTTGGAATTTACAACCCAAAAAGTCTTCAAAAAGATTGAACAAATACAATATTAATAGGACTGTCATTATTTAAAGATGTTAATATTCGTAAATGAAATGCTAAATATTCCTTCAGCTTCTTTCAACTTAAAATTCAAACTGCTTAGATTGATTGATTTTTTCGTGTTTCTGGGCGCGTCAACTGCTTCGGTCATTAGTCCCGTTAGTGTAGTGCATGTTTTTTTCTCGGGAGATGGCGGTGATCTTCCCCCGCTGGATGGCGAGATCCGGCACCGACCTACCGTCGGCTAGTGGGGTTTCACCCTAACCAGAACACTCCCACCAGCGGGGCACCGCCCCAGCCGGGACAAGCTCTAAGCTCCCGACCGGTCTCCCGGAAGATGTGATAGTGTGGTGCATGTTAGTGTACGAGTGTGTGTAAGGGGAGAGGATAGGACAAGGAAGAAGAAGGACAGATCGCGCGCGGTCCGTGGCCCGTTTGGTAGGGTACTGTTCCAGCATTCGCCTGGTGTTGATCGCAGAAACCACGGAAAACTACAGATCAGAGCAGCCGGCCGCTACAATTCTCCTCCAGACAGCGACTGAATTCGACGTAGCTGAAAAGCTAGTGCCGAAAATCCTGCCACCATTAGGACTCGAACCTAGGACCTCCCGGTCAGAAGCGCTCAGTGACACCATCACTGAGCTACCGTTCCCGGTCATGCAATTCAACATGATAAGTTATATATTTCGGTAAGAGTAAAGAAATTAAATATCAGAAGAAGAAGGCATCAATATTGATAAACGCTCAAGAACAAAACGAATTATTTTGAATACTATTGAATTTCCAAATCTGAATAATTTAAACAAAGTTTGAGTGTTGTGAAACAAATTTGGGGCAGTTAATGCAAAGATGTTTTGTCTTTCTGTCAGCGCCTCGTGGACAATCTTTCTTATTTTCTTTAGAACTACTGATTGTAGTCCTACCAGGGGGTGATACTGAAACTTGTTACTACTGTCCAACAACAATCCCCGGATTTCTTTGTCGGTGATTGTCGACATTTCAAATGGAAAGCTGCAATTAAAATAAAAAACAAACTCTTTGTAATATACACAATGTATTTCCTATCCATATTCTGATAAACGACGTTGCTAAATAATCAATTACGTAAAAAATCATGTATTTAAAAAACTTACGTAACTATGCTGGTGGGGTCTAGGATACCCGGAAACGTTCAAATCGACTATAACTCATCACTGCACAAACGTAACGCGACGATGGCTCGTTAATTCACAAAACCCACGATTTGAAAGGAATACACAAGTTGCTGAGAAAGTATTTAAGCAACAATTTAAATTATTAAAAATATATACTAGTGTGGGTCTCACAGACCCCACCAGCACAGTTAAAGATTAAGTTACATCTGTGACTTTATATCAATACGTAACTGAAGATCTCGATTTGCTAACACAGAGACAAATCTTATCAAGGAAGGAAACGGAGCAATGAACTGGGAAACATGATCGATCTGGATAACATCGCAACCCCTTTAACTTTAAAAGGATATTTTGAGTTTTGAATGTGCATGAAGCCTCAACGACATTTTAAAAATTTTCTCAAAAATAGTTCCAATTTTTAAATTTTTTCTTAGAGCCATATACACTCGTAAAATGGCACAGGGCCGATTTTCGTTGATTTCTCTTATTTTTTTGAAAATTGCAAAAGTTTAAAATATTCATTGTTCCATCAACATCTTCAATATTGATGTCCGAGGGCTATCTTCTCAATAAAATATAAATATCTAAATTTTTCAAAAAATTAGATCATTAAGGAGTGCTCGTTGGGTAAATGAGGGTCATGTATATTTTTTTTAAAAACTATTTGAGTAGTATTCGCATAACTTAGTGAAATAAAGAAATATAGAAACAATTTTTTTTAAGTATGAAAATATTACGTGACCATTACAAATAATGCGAGAAAGTACGTGATGGTTGAACACCACTAGTTATTTTTTGAACTGTAACAAGTTCACATGCCGATGGCCGAGCTAAGAGCGAGTACCGACTCAGCGCTTCGGTCGGAAAGGTTGCGGGTTCGAGTCCCGCCTTGGGCATGGCTGTTTGTCCCTTGACTTTGTATGTATGTGTTGTCGCGGAGGGCCTCGCGTTCTGCTGACCCCAGATCAGAGGAGCCCGCAAGTGTTTGTCTAGTGTATGGTCGAATATGCGTCCCTTCGGGGCGTAAAGGGCAACCGTCTGTCGGCTGGATACAAGCCCTAGGGGAAAAAAACAAGTTCACATTCATTTAAACACTGATGGCCACGTTTTTGTTTACTAATTCAACATTTACAACATTCCTCCGAATGCATGTCTTCTTTATTGGCATATTCTAAAATAAGATTTTCATGTGTTCATGGGAAGACCAGCATATAATTAGAACAAGCTATCGTCTCTTGACATGGGTGTACATGTAATTGTGTATGAGTATGCGTGTGTGTGTGAGCATGTGTGTGTTTGTTAGCCGAGAAAATAAAATGAGGGACGAGAAAGGAAGTTCGCATGCAGTCCTTGGCCCCTATTTTAGAATACTGCTCCGGCACTCACGTGACACTAATGAAAGAAACCACAGAAAACTTGAGATTAGAGCAGCAGTCCGCTGGAATGGAGATAAGCACAATTATTTTTAGTGGCGAGATTTTGCGGTCAGTCTCTCGTGGCTTTTATTTGTGAGGAAAGTGGCAGGTTAGGCGTTTGAAATTCTTGCCACGGTTCTGCAGAGTAAATAATATGCGTTGCTGCCCATACACACGTACTGATTATTTCATGTATTCTTATTTACAATATAATCCTTCAGGGATATATGTGAAATTTTTGTAATATAAAGGGTTTTGATTTGGTTGCCAGTATCATAATTTATATTTTCTAATATTTTCAGGGCCTTTATTAAATTTGGAGCCACCCCAATTAAGTAAATCAAAATTTATTTCATGATTTTGTTGAATGGTGAAGCAAATGATTTTTATGAATAGAACAACAGGTATATTTTCATTGTGAATTGGATATGCTTTCTCTATTTTAATTGCAAATTGGCCATCTCGGGACCTCGCGAACATGCAACCCAGCGGGTCTCAGTTTTATTTATCAAGGGTATGCGCGCGTCACTTTATGGGGAGGATCAACATTTTCAAGCAGATCCTTTTTTACACCCCAAGGTTGTTATTCCTGAGGGATGGGATGAAACGATGAAGGATGAAATGGCACAATTATAAAGACACACAAACAGAACCATGTCAGGGGCGGGACTCGAACCAGAGATTCAGTCTCAGACCACAATGGCACTACTGCCTTGGCGATCTCGGCTACCGAGATCGGAGAATGAGGTATAGTGATAATTATTTTTATAATTTTTATGTTTTTCTGTAGATTAATCAATATTGCAAAAATCGTTTTGGCTTCGCCCTTCTAAACTAATTTTATAAATATATTTTCAGTTGCACCCGATGAGGGAGATGAAAGTCTCCGAAACATTTAACAAAATTATGAAATAAATGTAGATTTATTTAAATGTTGTTGCGCTAAATTAAAAATGGGGGCTGAAAAATATTAGAATTTCTTATAAATTTAAACTTTATTTGGAAGGACAGCGCCGACAGGCATACACATCACATTAATACAATATTATTATGTAATAATCTACACTAATAAAAGTGAATTCAATGACGTACCACAAAATGTAGCGCATGACTAGATATGACATTTTTACAGGCTCTTCTTCAGGATCGTTGCAGTGTCCTTGCAAAGTTTGGTTATGACTCACACAACCCAAATGCGGAAAATAAATAATTTAAATATTATGTTTGTAGACGCTCCGCGACCATTTTTCGCCTCTCGCTTAGAGCACGTGGTTCCTAATATATTCCGCCAGAGCCCAGTAGTGCTGCAGCAAAACTGGTGCCTAATTTATTCGCTAGGCGGTCAGTAGCGGTTCAAGAGATTAGAAAAAAATTCATTTAAAAGCAATATGTTGTAAAATAAAATGAAAGCAAATTACAGTATTTTATAAAAATTTGAACCAATTACCTTAAAAATAATATTAAACACCGTAGTTTATTTAAAATTGATATTTTCCCTCATTCACAAAGATTGAATATGAAGAAAGCCCGGGCAACGTCGGGTATTTTGCTAGTTATCTACATCGGACTATACTGAACGGATTTCATTTTTTTCTTCTTACGAATCAACAGCACGTAAACATTTGCATTGGCCTAGCTCGTGGTTGTGGCACCGCTTCCAGGAAGGAAAGATCGCGCGTGGTCCATGGCCCGTTGTTCAGGCTATTGCACAGCCATTTATCTGGTGTTAATCGAAAAAAACATGGAAAACGACCGATCAGTGCAGCCGGCCGGTGGGATTCTCTTCCAGACAGTGGTTGATAGACCTGAAGCCAGCAATAAAATCCACGTAAGATAAGCTCAAAGCTAAAACGTTGTGAGAAGGTAGCCAGTGTTATAAGGAACTGGGAAACGCAAGTATGGCGGCCTGCAGATGTCGGCGTTGCGCTGCACAATTTCTTGAATGTGTCAAGAAAAAAACTATGCCATTGGAGAATGAGTACTCAGCTAAATCTTGTTGTATATTGTTCGTTAGGTAGCCAAAGTGTGGAAGAGTTGTATGAAATATCAATGTGGCGTCTCAAACTGTACGCCATATTGAATTGAAAGTGCCATTTTTTAATGCTCTCTTGTTTTACGTGCTCAAAGCTAATGTTTTGCTCTAATGGTAGAAAATTCATTTTCATTGCCGATTATGACTACGTCATACCTTTTGGCGTCTCTTAAGTAGCCGCTATACTGATTCAAATATGTCCAATTTGTCACTAGACCATGTATCATAGGTACACACCCGAGAAAATATTTTTTTATTGATTTTAATGTCTACAAAACTAATTTGAAAGTGTCATATCGATTGAATGTTTCGAACGTAAGAAATGAACCCGTAAAGTTGTTTTTACCAGAGTGATGCATAACAGGTATATGTGCCACTGTTGTTTTTAGATTTGTTTAATGTCTGAAATACCATATATATATATATATATATATATATATATATATATATATATATATATATATTGTAATGGACAAGAGTCTGGCCCCCTACACCAAAAATTAGTTGAAAAGGGGCTGGGTCAGGTGTTCTTTCTCATTAATGAGCTTGTGGGATTGCACAAACATGGAAAACACATATTATAGAACATTAACACTTTATTACAGATGATTTCAGCGACACAATATTAACACAATATGAGATATTTAGTGATTGATACTATTTGAAATATTATAAATCTTGGCAAGCTCACTATTAACTTTCAAGAATGTCATTACACATTATTTCATTTCTTCAGTCTGTTTTATGCATTGTGGGAGATCCCTTTTGATATACTGAATCGTAATCATCCTTCTAAATGTAAAATTTACTCGTTATTTTTATAAGATAACATATACCCTTTCAAAATACACCTTCTGCCTCCCCACATGAATTTGGTTTAACTATTACTACAAAAAATACATTCTTTTCCTTATACATTCGTTTACTCCCTTCCCATGATCAATTGCGTAATAATAATTCCCGTTTGGGAACACTCTTACGATTTCGTTGTCAGCCAGATTTCTCCCCGTTCACCGGCTCCGGGCTGGCCCACGTGATGGGACGCGTCGGCTTCGCTTCGCTCCGTTTCGTGGCCTTGATTTCAGCACCTGCGGCCCCTCTCTGGTCGTCGGCTAGATTCCCACCTGCAAGCCGATGTCCCTCGCCGCCGATCCATCAACGGATATTTCACATGGAATGGTTTCTGTCCATTTTAGAATGTTTATCAACCGCGCACGAAATGTTTCTATTCACACTCCTGCACTATCCTCCATTGCCGATTTACGCACGTGGTTTATCTGTTCACATATTTCTCACACACCATCAGTACTGAGGTCTTTGCATCTACACACTGTGTCTCTCGGCATAATTTTCGACACCTCCAAATTTGTTTATCAGACGCTCCGATGATGTATCGCAGTGATTCTTTCACATGCATATATACTGCTGCACACGTGTCCATGTGTTCTCGCTTTTCTCCGACCCACACAGCTACAGTTTTTCCAATCATTATTGTTTATCACTGCACTCAACCACACTTCTTAGTTCGCATTGCTTTTCACCGTTTTTGTCCCGATTTAAAGATCGTTGCGGTTGGATACTTTTTCACTCCGGTCTCTCGCCGGGCTATGGCCATGGTGACCGTGCAATTCAAACTGGAACGTTCATTTAAATGAATTGAATACAAAATTAAGTTCATTATGCTACGCGTCCAGAATTCTTGCAAATTCAGTCAGCCTTCATACTGCTCGTTGTGTATATTTCGCGAATGTTCATCCCCGCCTGAGATATGACATAATATTCTGGGGAAATACATCTTATAGCTCCCAGACTTTTAGATTACAAAAACGAATTGTACGAATAATAACCAAATCCCACCCACGTGATTCATGTAAGCCTCTCTTCATTAATCTAGGAATTCTACCATTACCGTGTCTTTTTATTTACGAATCAGTGGTTTTTGTAAAAAATGACTTGCTTAAGGGTGGGAATATATTTTCAGAAAATGCCGAAGTCTATTACTATAACACTCGACGTAGAAATCATATTCATCAGGTGACAGTATCAACAGCTCATTACAAAAAATTCACATACAATACATGTACATTATTTTACAACACTTTGCCAGATGACATTAAACGATTAAATTCAATAGAAAAGTTTAAATCCCAAGTGAAATCGTTTCTGCTGCATAACTGTTTCTATACAATTAGAGACTATACTGAGCATCACAAGAAAAGTAACATTAATTTTAACAATGATACATAATGCATTATTTACCATTTGGACTGTATAAATGAGTATAAACAACCTGTAACAACTATTGTACTACAGCTTCCGGGTCAATGACCCCCATCTCGATCAGGTTTTTCGTCCAGTTTCCCTGATCCATTGAGCAAATGCTGAGATGGCCCCTTGTTTTGCTTCTGGACATAAATGTAACTTCATTTTCTGTGCACGTCTTCTAGAATTCAGTGGGAAATACAATTATTCAAATTATCGTTTCCATGTTGTCGCGGCAGGAAGTAATAAGAGCCAAAATTTATTGCTTATTTATCCTTGAAAATAGATTTTATTACATGGGAGTTTTTTTTGTTTGTTTTTTTCTCCCTTTCAAAATTCAAAATTTATTGCTTATTTATCATTGAAAATAGATTTTATTACATGGGAGTTTTTTGTTTTTTTCTCCCTTTCAAAATTCAAAATTTAAGTAGTATATGACTTATTGTAGGGGTCACAGAGTTTTGAAACTGTGCACACAATTCACTTTTCCCCATAGCACGTCATACGCAGTTTTTAACTGTTTTTTTGACGTCAAATAAATAAATAAAAACTACCAACATGTGCTCGGAAACGCAATGCGTTTCACTATATATATATATATATATATATATATATATATATATATATATATATATATATATATACGGAGAGAGAGAGAGAGAGAGAGAGAGAGAGAGAGAGAGAGAGAGAGAGAGAGAGAGAGAGAGAGAGAGAGAGAGAGAGAGAGAGAGAGAGAGAGAGAGAGACAAAGAGAAAGAGAGAAACATGCCCACGAACTGCTCACAATTATTGGTCGTCGTAACCCGTTTCCGAATTTATGTTAACATGGGCGCCAGGAAAAAGATTACGATAATATTCTTAGCTATTATTGCTTCAAAGAAAACTAAATATTGTCCCGCTAGCTGGGTCGATGGGTTGCGACTGAAATAATCCCTATTACCTATTGATAGCAGATTACCCGATCTGCCATCCATACAGAGTGGCGAGAAATCTGAAAACAAATATTTTATCTAGCTACTTATTAGCTCGAATTGGCCAATTAAAATCGTTTTTTTTCTTTCAAAAAAAACTTAGGACTTATTGCTTATTGCAACAGAAAGACTGTCCTTTGGTTATGACCTTGTTCGAACCTTTATACTGCACTATACTTCGCGCGCTCTTGATCGACGTCACCACGAAGGACCATCTTCTGTTCTCCGCGGTGATGCGAATTCCAGAGTCGAAGTACCACGCTCTTCTCTCCTGTTCTTCTACGCGAACGTTGTCGAGCCACTGATCCGCACTACTTCAAATATTCGTAGTTCTGGTTCGATTAAACTTGCAAAATAATACCCAGTCCTTTACGATTATACAGCGGAAATGTTTTAAAGTTCCACAAATTAATTACTCGTCAAGAATATTTCCGAGTCCTATCATATACGACTTCTCACAAGTTCTAATTTCCGCGTGTTGCAAACATAATTAAAGTCCAAACTGTTCGTGAGATATACTTTTAACACACTGTAAATTATTCGGAGTCCAACGTTCCTCAATCTCATGAAAAATTACAAGTTCCAATTACACTAATTATCTATCCGCGAGCGACCCGCACAGCGTCACGGCATACGATAGAATGTGAATTTTTTCATTACTGCTCAGCCCTCCAGAGCGCGGCTTCCCCTTTCTACTGTTTTTGTCTCAAAAATTTCAGACATTTACCGCAGTAGTAGACTATTGTTGCTCTCTCCAACCAATCCCCAAATCGTTTTCAAATCTGACTTGCCACGCCGTCACTTTCAATGTCAGATGAATATTTATCTTGACAACGACTTGGGCGCCGTTGCTAAGGCGCCATATTCCGATTTAATTACCCTAGCATTTTCACCCATTTACGACAAATAACATTTAATAAAAATGACCTACATATTGGTATGTCACAATTTCCCTTCTCCTAAGCGTCATCTTATTTGTCTAGACTCAAATAAATGACAAGACCAGAATCACTGACACTAATTTTCTTCGTACTTTCGTTGCATTGGCACTCACAACACCACACACCCTCTTCATTCTTGCGGCCTTATAACTAATTACAATTGTTTGTTGCCGACATAGTTATCATCCATTATTGGTATGTATTGGTATTATTGGTATATCATCCACATGTTGGTATGTCACTATATATATATATATATATATATATATATATATATATATATATATATATATGCTGGTTAACCGGAAAATAAAAAAGAAATGAACCAGGGATGCTACAGAATGGTAGAGGCTTTCTTGTAGGAAAGTTCTCTAATTTCCTTGGTGTGGATTGGCTTTACGGTGTTACCCCATCATCTTGCCGGCTCCCATCTATCGCCGCCAAAGTACTTTTTTTCACTTTTCTCACATTTTCAGTTTTCTAATTGTAAAAGTGAAATATTATTTTAAGTACATTAAAGAAAGTTAAAACCTCGTCCTAAATGGCAATTTTCATTAAAAAATTTGAAGTCGTTTTTAAGAAAATGGCGTTTAAGCGTTACTGCAAATTTGATGCTCTTTTTCACAGGAATCTATTGAGTTTTGGAAAAATGTCAGTTGTAGTAATTTGAAGCACAACAACTCTCAATTGCAATAATGTAGAAAAATTGATGGAGAGGAGCATTTTAACAACGTGCAATATATTTCAAAAGAATCACAGTTGTGTAATTTTTGAAAAAACAAATGAATGCAGAAATATGTACTTTACACCATATTAAACAGTGCAATTGCAATAAACCGTGGGAAAAAATTGAAAAAAAAATTAAAATTTTTCTTTGTGTGAACTGGCTTTACGGTATTGTCTCATTCTCTTGAGAGCTGGCATCTATCGCCGCCAAAAGTACAATTTTTTTAAAAATTTTCTAAACCTCTCTGTTTCCTAGTTGTAGACCGAAATATTACTTAAAGAATATATTAGAAGCGTAAAACCTCGTCCTAAATTGCAATTTTCATTCAAAAATTTAAAGCCGTTCTTAAAAAAATGGCGTTTAAGTGTAACTTAAATGCAAAATTTAAAGCTCTTTTCCCAGGAAACTACAGAGGTTTCGAAAAACTTCATTTAAAGTCATTTGAAGCTCTTCCACTCAGAAAGGCAATAGTGTATGTAATCGATGAAAATGTGCATATTAAAAGCGTGAGAGATATTTAAAAAAATTACATTTGTGTAATTTTTGAAAAAACAAAAGAATACACCAAAATCAACTTTACGTCATATTAAACCGTGTAACTAGCACTATCCATTGGAAAAATTTGAAAAAAAATTTGAACTCATTTTAACTTAAAATTGTAGTGTTTTTCAGAAACTTTATATTAAATTATTTAAAGCACATGTACTCATACATATAATAATGTGAAGAAATTGCCTCTAATGTAAATATTACCGATGTGAAACTAATGTAAAAAAATATATTTTTGTAATTTTTGAAAAAACAAAAGAATAGAGCAATATGGCGTTAATGTAGGGGTATAGGGTTTGTTTGGCCTCACTCCACCAAAACTTTAAAGAAAAAATTAGGTGCCTTTTGTGAAAATCTTCATTTTGTAAATTTTTAAATTGCAAATATTGCACGCACGAAGAGTATTGAATTTTTTAAAAAAATGTGCATGACCACAATGAAATATTTATTTATGGATAAATTTTATTTGAAGGAAAAATCTGTATCTTCAATTTTATAGTTGTAGGAAGACGCCAAAAAATTCAAACTTTTGCAATTTTGGAAAATTCAGTGTTAACCGTGAAAATCGGACCTACGCTACCTTTATAAGTGTATTTCACTTTATTATTACAAGAAATTGAAAGAAAAAAATTGGAGCCGATTTTGAGAAAATTTTGAAAATGTCTGAGAGATCTTCATGTAATGTACCCCCAAATTTTAAATAATGTTTTTGAAATTTGCAAAAATTCAAGTAGAGCCAGATCGACAGAGGTTCCTCGATTTGGAAAAGATCTGACATGTGGTTTAGGCGCTAGTAGTGTTCACAGACGGACTGGCGGACGGAGGGACAGACAGACGGAAGAATGTTTTGGACTTTATCGGTATCAAGGGACCTCAAAACATGTATTTCCGTTGAAATCTTGAAATCAATTTTCCGCAGCATTACATAACTTCCTCTATACTACATATATTACTCCCGTATAATACGTATGTATAAGAGCAAGTGAAAGCAGTCGAATTTTGTGAATTGTATGCTATTATTTCTATGTAATTGCTTCTTTGTGAACAAATATATTAATTTATTGTGTATATAATTAAAAAAAATTACATGTTTCGTGAGTGTTTATATTTTTCTGCAACACAAAGTCTTGCATATAAATATTTTTCTAACAGAATTTTCAATAATTATTGTAGCACGGCCATTCGGAATGTCAAAGGAGTTTATTACACAATATATGCTTAAAATTGTCTTAAGAGATAATTTTCGGGACTTTCTTTATATATATATATATATATATATATTGTATATATATATATATATGTATTGTATATATATATATATATATATATATATACATATATATATGCATATATATACATACTAGCTGACCCGGCGCCTTAACAGCCGGTCCCATCTTTTTCTCGCGTCGCACGCACTGTGAGAAACTGTACTATCCTTGTTGCACTGCGTACGTGCAAAAACGTGCGTTCTCACACAGGAACGCTGTCGAACGGGATAAACAGTATCCTATGTCCGTCTCCTGGCTCTAAGCTTCCTGCTCACCAAATCGGTACAGCCGTTCTTGAGTTATAAATAGTGTAACTAACACGACTGTATATAGATATAACGGCGAACGAAAGGCGGCTATCATTATCGCCTTTTGTTATCAGTGCGGCGTTACAACAATGGGTTACAACAGGCAACAATGACCGCTAACATGCGAAATCACGCGAAAACGTGCGAAAACGTGCAAAAACGTGCGTTCTCACACAGGAACGCAGTCGAACGGGATAAACAGTACCCTATGTCCGTCTCCTGGCTCTAAGCTTCCTGCTCACCAAATCGGTACAGCCGTTCTTGAGTTATAAATAGTATAACTAACACGACTATATATCATAGATATATATACTAACTAGATACCTAACTCCCGGCGCGCTGCTGAGGTACGAGTGAAGCCGCTGGTGCGCGCGGTCGCCATGATTGGGAAAGGCAGAAAGCTGCGCGAGCGGAACTGCGGCGCAGTAGGAGACACAATATAAATGAAAATAATTCTTATGTTCTAATAATTTTCTTAATAAAAGTTTTGATAGGAACTTTCTTGGCAGATTTCTTCTAATACTCCAGTTTCACAATCGCTAAATATATTGAGCACGTAAATTCCTTGAATGAGTTACTTCTATACATAACGTGCTCACAATACATATTTTCTTCCAAATTTGAACAAATTGGGATATTTAGGGTACAAAAATAACAAAATTATAAGTGAAAAATATTTTATTCATTTCTGAAAAGAATCAATTTTGTGAGTTTCTGTCTGCAGCTTGCAGTAGACTGTAGACGTCTAGCATAAGCATGCAGTCTAATTGTAATATACTTTTGACAGATAAGAACAATAAGTTCTACCCTGTGAACATTTTCACCGAATCCATTACTGCAGATGAGATCCTTAAAAACTGAACTATCCCAAGCAAATTTTTTCATATTATAAATTATTTTCCTAACAAGATTTTTCTCTTTTACATTAGAAAAATCATTGGTATGAATAATCAAATTTTTTCACATTCTTTTACAATTTTATAGACATCATTTGATGCTGGCATCAATCCACCCTTGTTTTTTAAATGAAAGAGACTTCTAAATTGAAAAAAGCGGGAAGTTTCTAGGTTTTCAGTAACTGCTTCTACACAAGCAGAACATGAAATTTTTTTGATTACTGACTTCACAATATACCCTGCTATATAATACAAAATATTGTCCTTAGCCAATGTGGTATGCCCATTCAATCTTGAAATGCCTAGGTCCAACATTTTCTCATTAACATTTGGTTGGTCATCTTCAGGATCCATTACACATAGAGATTGTTGGTATCGCTGGTACGACCACTTCAAATCAAAAATGCAGCCTGACCTATCAATTTCTACCTTTCAATGAAGGTACGTATTCAACGATTTGAGGAATTGCCATAGATATATATACTAACTAGATGGCCGACTCGACAGCGATAACTGAAGCCACCCGTGCGCGCGGCGGCCATCATTAGGAAAGGCAAAGAGCATTTCGGAACGCACTTCGTCAGCTGTGTTGTTAGTAGAAAGGCGATCGGTTCTGCTCCTTTTAGGGAACTGCAATTCCTCAAATCGTTGAATACGTACCTTCATTGAAAATGCCAGCTTCCTGTTGTGCATATGGGTGCACTAATAGGTTCAAAACCGGTGGAAACATACAATTTTTTGGGTGAGTAATTACGGAAAGAAACTCATGTTTGTGGATTGTAATGCATGTTAATGTTCGTGCATGTTTAGTTGCTCTTTATTATTACAATAAAGTGATAATATGTAATAACTTTGCAGATTTCCATTTAAAGACGAGGGTAAAGTGAAACAATGGGTGCAGGCCTTGAAACGGAAAGGATTCTCGCCCACCAAAGCGAGCAAATTGTGCAGCGAGCATTTCTTACCCACTGACTTTTTAGATCGTCCAGGGTCTTACATCAAACGCTTGAAGCCAAATGCAGTACCTTCGGTATTTCCAGCATTTCCAGCGTATTATCAGTGCAAGCCCAAAATACCAAGGTTGCGGGCAGCTTTAAAAGAAAGTACTACGCCCACAGTGAACGAAAATCAGTTTTGTGATAACCTCGTTTCCACCGAAAGTAATGCAGAGAAAGCGGTGCAAACGGAACATAACGAGTCAGAAACTGTAATACAATTAAGAAAGAAAGTAAAGATGTTACAACAGAAAGTGAGGAGAAGAGACAAAACAGTTTGTAATTTAAAAGATTTGTTGAAGAGTTTGCGCGATAGAGGTTTTCTTGATAGTGAAGCAGAAATATCAATTATTGAAAATTTTGGTAGTGTGGCCCAGGAAATATTTAAAAATGAAATGAAAAATTGCAAAAGATCTGCAAATGGGCATAGATATTCGGATTCACTAAAGCAATTTGCTCTCACACTTCACTATCATTCTCCAAAAGCTTACGAGTTCTGTAGGTAGGTCATTGTATAGTAAAATAACATTTTGAATTCATATTTTATTTTTAACAGCATTATTGAAGTATTATTGATATCACACTTATCTTTTTAGAACAATATTGACATTGCCCAATCCATCTGCAATCTCTAATTGGACTGCATCTGTGGACGCTGAACCAGGATTTTTTAAGGAAGTGTTTGAAGCAATAAAATCCTTTCCTCCTGAAGACAAAGATTGCTGTCTTATTCTAGATGGAATGGCAATAAGGAAACAGATTGTCTGGCATCCAAAAAGTGGTCAATTCCTTGGTTATTGTGATTTCGGAAAGAATTTGCAGTTGGAGAGCACAGAAACACAAGCAACGGAAGCACTTGTTTTTATGTTAGTGCATGTGGCAGGGAAATGGAAATGGCCAGTAGGCTATTTCTTAATCACTAAAATTAGTACTGTGACACAGAGAGAGTTGATTAAAAATGCCCTAATTTGGTGCAGTGACAGTGGAGTGAGAGTATGGGCTGTTACATCAGATTGTACTGCAACTAATTTTGCAACATTCACCAGTTTGGGCTGCACCACATCTGGTATCTTCCAAGATATTAATGGAAGATTTAATAATCCTGCATCAGGTGATGCTATTCATTTTACTCCTGATGCATGTCACTTGATAAAGTTGGCACGCAATGCTTTAGGGTCTTTAGGCCAGATTCAGACTCAACAAGGGGTAGTTGACTGGAATATTATAGTCAAACTGCACACTATGCAAAATAGCATTGGACTTAAGTTAGGTAATAAATTAAGTAAAAGCCACATTGAATGGCAAAAAAATAAAATGAAAGTTAAATATGCAGCTCAAGCCTTAAGTTCTTCTACTGCTGATGCGTTAGAGTTTTTAAAAAGTGCTGGTTTAGAGGAATTTAAAGACTGTGACGAAACTGTTAAATTCATTCGTGTAATTGACAGATTATTTGATTTCTTGAACAGCAGAAATCCATTTGCTAAGGGATTCAAAGCTCCAATAAGCCCAGAAAATATTGACAGCATGGAAAGTTTCATTCTCCCATTGGTGCAGTATTTGTTTACTTTAAAGGACACTCATGGTAATTTTTTGTATTGTGGCCCAAAAAAGACTTTTATTGTAGGACTTGCTTTATGTGTTAAATCTGTAATCTCTGTTGCAAGGGTTTTATTTGCTACTGTTCCCAGTATGAAGTTTTTTTTTACTTATAAGATTTCCCAGGATCATTTGGAACTTCTCTTTTCAAAAATAAGAAACAGATTTGGCTCTAATAATAATCCAAATGTTCTTCAATTTAAATCTGCAATGAAGCAAATAATGTTAAAAAATAGCATAGATGCCTCCCCTTCTGCTAATTGTATAGCCCTAGAAATTGATAGGTCAGGCTGCATTTTTGATTTGAAGTGGTCGTACCAGCGATACCAACAATCTCTATGTGTAATGGATCCTGAAGATGACCAACCAAATGTTAATGAGAAAATGTTGGACCTAGGCATTTCAAGATTGAATGGGCATACCACATTGGCTAAGGACAATATTTTGTATTATATAGCAGGGTATATTGTGAAGTCAGTAATCAAAAAAATTTCATGTTCTGCTTGTGTAGAAGCGGTTACTGAAAACCTAGAAACTTCCCGCTTTTTTCAATTTAGAAGTCTCTTTCATTTAAAAAACAAGGGTGGATTGATGCCAGCATCAAATGATGTCTATAAAATTGTAAAAGAATGTGAAAAAAATTTGATTATTCATACCAATGATTTTTCTAATGTAAAAGAGAAAAATCTTGTTAGGAAAATAATTTATAATATGAAAAAATTTGCTTGGGATAGTTCAGTTTTTAAGGATCTCATCTGCAGTAATGGATTCGGTGAAAATGTTCACAGGGTAGAACTTATTGTTCTTATCTGTCAAAAGTATATTACAATTAGACTGCATGCTTATGCTAGACGTCTACAGTCTACTGCAAGCTGCAGACAGGAACTCACAAAATTGATTCTTTTCAGAAATGAATAAAATATTTTTCACTTATAATTTTGTTATTTTTGTACCCTAAATATCCCAATTTGTTCAAATTTGGAAGAAAATATGTATTGTGAGCACGTTATGTATAGAAGTAATTCATTCAAGGAATTTACGTGCTCAATATATTTAGCGATTGTGAAACTGGAGTATTAGAAGAAATCTGCCAAGAAAGTTCCTATCAAAACTTTTATTAAGAAAATTATTAGAACATAAGAATTATTTTCATTTATATTGTGTCTCCTACTGCGCCGCAGTTCCGCTCGCGCAGCTTTCTGCCTTTCCCAATCATGGCGACCGCGCGCACCAGCGGCTTCACTCGTACCTCAGCAGCGCGCCGGGAGTTAGGTATCTAGTTAGTATATATATCTATGGGAATTGCAGTTCCCTAAAAGGAGCAGAACCGATCGCCTTTCTACTAACAACACAGCTGACGAAGTGCGTTCCGAAATGCTCTTTGCCTTTCCTAATGATGGCCGCCGCGCGCACGGGTGGCTTCAGTTATCGCTGTCGAGTCGGCCATCTAGTTAGTATATATATCTATGCTATTAATAGATATAACGGCGAACGAAAGGCGGCTATCATTATCGCCTTTTGTTATCAGTGCGGCGTTACAACAATGGGTTACAACAGGCAACAATGACCGCTAACATGCGAAATCACGCGAAAACGTGCGAAAACGTGCAAAAACGTGCGTTCTCACACAGGAACGCAGTCGAACGGGATAAACAGTACCCTATGTCCGTCTCCTGGCTCTAAGCTTCCTGCTCACCAAATCGGTACAGCCGTTCTTGAGTTATAAATAGTATAACTAACACGACTATATATAGATATAACGGCGAACGAAAGGCGGCTATCATTATCGCCTTTTGTTATCAGTGCGGCGTTACAACAATGGGTTACAACAGGAAACAATGACTGCTAACAAGCGAAATCACGCGAAAACGTGCAAAAACGTGCGTTCTCACACAGGAACGCTGTCGAACGGGATAAACAGTATCCTATGTCCGTCTCCTGGCTCTAAGCTTTCTGCTCACCAATTTTCAGCCAAATCGGTTCAGCCGTTCTTGAGTTATAAATAGTGTAACTAACACGACTTTCTTTTATATATATATATATATATATATATATATATATATATATATATATATATATATATATATATACTAGCTGACCCGGCGAACTCTGTTCCGCCGTAACAGCCGGTCCCATCTTTTTCTCGCGTCGCACTCACTGTGAGAAACTGTACTATCTTTGTTGCACTGCGTACGTGCAAAAACGTGCGTTCTCACACAGGAACGCTGTCGAACGGGATAAACAGTATCCTATGTCCGTCTCCTGGCTCTAAGCTTCCTGCTCACCAATTTTCAGCCAAATCGGTACAGCCGTTCTTGAGTTATAAATAGTGTAACTAACACGACTTTCTTTTATATATATATATATATATATATATATATATATAGATATAGATATAGATATATATATAGATATACATATACATATATATGTTCTTTTCTGATTATATATTTCTTTTTTAACTATTTTTCTCTCCTTCTCTTGTTCCATTTGCTTCTTATTTTTCTTTTGTTATCGTTGGTGTCAGTATATAATTAGGAATTCGGCTTATCTTCACCACATCCTGAGATCCTTGGCTCCCGGACAGGAATGTGTGGATTTCCTCCTTCACCTCTCACAGCCGCAGACTTGCTCTCCAAGATCTGCTTGACCTGTGCCAGTGTCCACGACGCACGCGTTCGTTCAGCAACGTAGGTCGTCCATCCCTCATTTAGGCAGATATCAGCGAAGTTCCTCTACACACAGGAGACTTTCAGGGCCGGGAAGAGGACGAGAACTTATTCCTTCGCGCATGACACTCGCCCTCTAGGTCGTGATTCGTCTCTCACTGTCTCTACGACGCTCGCACGTCTTGTGTTCAGTATTCGCCCAGCCCTCGTTCAGGAAGATCTCTGAATTGTTGAACGCACTCAAATACCTTTCCTGGAAGACTTTCGTCTCTCACTGTCTCTACGACGCTCGCACGTCTCGTGTTCAGTATTCGCCCAGCCCTCGTTCAGGAAGATCTCTGAATTGTTGAACGCACTCAAATACCTTTCCTGGAAGACACCTCGCGCCATTCATTTGTCGCCTGAGATCTTCGTAAAGAGCATCGTGCAAGTGTGCAAAAGAGAGGAGAATGCACACATGAAGGGCGAAGTAGTGCTAACTCCTAGAGCCAAGCCATCTTCGTTCTCCTTCACAACAATGCGGGTTCGTGTCCTAATCACTGTGCATATGGCGCTCCTGGCGGCCACTTCTGGCACTGAGCTAGAACATAAAAAAGTTTTTTTGTGGAAGTGCTGCAACGTGCACCAGATGCTCTCGGCGGATGGGGAGTCGTGTGTAGAAGCTAATTGGCCAAGCAACTTCTCAATTAAAAGAGATATGTACGACCGCATTATGCCTCCTCTAGTCAGCCAGTGGATGGTTCGCTGGCTTCCGCCTGGTCTCTCGATGGATGACATCCGTTATGTGGTTCCTTATTCGAGTTCTTTCCAGTTTGGTGCAGTTTCTCGTGTCAACGCGTCCACCTTGTGGGATCCAGCTCTTCTTGAAGAAGAGGACCTCTGGAGGAACACTGTCGCCATCGTTGGAGAATTTTACATCGCGCGGCCCAAGCCAGGCGGCGGATTTAGGAAAGCTGATTACTGTGTGGACGCCGCCCTCCCGCCTCTGGGCCCCTTTGCGATGCGCTTTGAAACAAAATGCAGTGAGGAGGAATGCGCGTTCAGGTGCTGCTGGGGCGCCCACAGCATGAGGAATAAAGAAGGACATTGGAAGTGCGAAAAGGACGCTGAAGGTTTCTGGGTGCCGCGTAAATCCTCCCTTCCAGTCTTTGACCCCGAGTTTCCTGATGCAAGTTCACTTTCGTGTACGAGCCCCCGTCTTTTGCCTTTTGAGAAATGGCACGCTGAATGGGCTCTCTACTCCAGTGGTGTCCATGATTTCCACTTCTCCACACGGACCTCTTGCTTCGGCTTCCACCGCAGCAGCAACGGCAGCTTGCGCGAAGGGCTCTTCTATTGCGACTACCCACGTATCGCCAGAGGCATCTACTGGCTGCTCCGACCACTGTGCATGCTCTCTGCGTTGCTGTTGGCGGTGTCGCTGTTTTCTATAGCATGCAACAAGAGCATGCGACGAAAAATACACGGCCGTTGCCTTGCTTGCCACGCTGTCTCCCTATTGACTTTCAACATTGGGCAGACTGTGTACTACCTCACAATTAGCGACCGGTTGGACAAAAACGCAAAACAACACATTCCGCCAGATCTTCAGGCTGTATGCAAGTATTTTGGTGAGTTTATTAATATACAAATCGCATATTAGAGAAAGCGTCTTTTAATGTTATTCTTGCTCGTGTATTGATATTGCGCTAATATGATTGTTAGTTTGAAGCAATATAATAGGCAAAATGCTCTAACAATAACTTTCTCTGCGGATATTAATTTACACTACCCCACTTCCCTAGTCTCAATGGTAGCAATGTGAACAAGAGATATCTTTGTATACAAATCATGTAATGGTCGCAAAACGAAATAAGTCTGCAAATCCACAAAAAAAATCGATATCAGAATATGTGAATGTCCATTCTTATAAGATTTTCTGGTGCGACTGTCATAGCTTCAACATAATATTACTCTAAATATTTGGTTGAATATAATGCTGGATATAGTTATAACTAAGTGCACGCTGTACCTCATTTTCTACAAAAAATCTTAACAGGGATATTTAAAACAGGGATATATTTATAGATAGAACACGATTCGCGAATAAGTTGCTCGGTTTTCTCATGATAGATTTTAAAAACTCAACAGTTTGCTTAAAAAATGTGAAAGTTAGGGGAATTTATTGGGTTTTCTAGCATACTTTATTGTGACCAATCATGAGTACGATAGCCTAGTGCAGTGGCTCTCAACCTTTTTGGGATCACGGAACACTTTTAAGTGGTCTCGATTTTGGCGGAACACCATTATCATAAAATTTGTAAATCTAATGTAAATCACACAAAATAATTGGAAGATTAATATTTAATTGAAATAAAGATATATATTACATAGTAACTTATTTTAATGAGAAATTTGCGCTTGACGACCTTTACAAATTTCCTCAAGGTTGGGTCTTATGTAAGAGAGCGCTACTCTCATTTCTTATTCTAAATTGGTAAGTCTTTCTCTTTTTTTGCTTTTAATATTTGTTAGAGTTGAAAATCCAAGTTCGCACAGATAGGACGTCGAAAAGAGCAACAAGATATTCAACGCTCGTTTTGCAATAAATGGATGTTCATTCTCGATGGAAATCCAAAACCTTTCCACTCCTTCTTCTTTGAATTTTAGTTGTAACGTTCGATCCGTTGATATATTAATAAACTCATCTGCTTCCTGAATAGAAAAATCTTGGTTCATTATATCAAATTCACCAAATGGATTTCGCGCCCAATCAAAGTCTTCAATATTAAGAGATGGAAAGTAATGAGTTATTTTGTCTTGCAATATTGACAA
Source organism: Teleogryllus occipitalis (assembly GCA_011170035.1). NCBI lineage: Eukaryota > Metazoa > Arthropoda > Insecta > Orthoptera > Gryllidae > Teleogryllus > Teleogryllus occipitalis. The sequence continues at coordinate 58,108 of BLKR01005089.1, read as the reverse complement.
ATGCTCTGCCACATTTGAAATCATTTCGTTAATGTTAACAATATTTTCCGTTGCTAATAACGGAAACATATCAAATTTGCGATTTTGAGCAATACGATTTTTCCAAAGCAAAAGCTTTTTCTGGAAAGCTAGCAATTTGTCTGTGGATGTCAGAATATTTTCATTTTTTCCTTGAAGAGATGTATTGACTGAATTTAAGTAGCTGAAGATATCGGCTAAATATGCTAGCTTAGTACACCATGCATCATTTTCCAAATATTTTACGTATACATCATTACCCTCTTGTCTAAAAAAACTAGCAATTCCTGTTTCAACTCATGAACTCGGGTTAGCACTTTTCCTCTTGAGAGCCACCTCACTTCAGAGTGCAAAAGCAAACATTCATATTTGGATTCCATGGTGTTACAAAGTTGTTTGAACATACGGGTTTTTAATGGTCTCGATTTAATATAATTCACCATATGTACGACTTGTTCCAAAACAGACTTTAAGTTTGCTGGTAGACTCTTCGAAATCAAAGATTCCCTGTGCAGAAAGCAGTGAGTAGAGACTATATTTGAATTTATTGCTTTAACTCGACTACAAAATCCCTTAATACTGCCACGCATGGCTGGAGCTCCATCAGTACATATTCCTGCGCAATTTTCCCAGGATAATTTCCATTCTTCCAAATAAGATGATACTGAATTAAATATGTCTTCTCCAGTTGCGTGACCAATAAGTTCCTTGCAGAATAAAAACTGATTTATTATTTCAGTGTCGTCAACAAAGCGAATAAATCCGATTAATTGGGCTTTGCCCAATAGATATTATATTTATAGATATGTCAGTGGATTCGTCAATTTGCAGCGCAAAATTTTTTGTCCTTAATTTCGCCGTCACTGCGTTCTCTATAAAACCTGACATATCTATAATTCTTCTTTTTATCGTATCGTCCGAAACGGGAATTTTTAGGACGTCACGCTGCGCTTCATTGCCAAACATAATCTTAACAATTTCTAAACATGCGGGCAAAATTAGCGATTCTGCGATATCATGCGGCTTTTGCTTCAATGCAATTAGTTCTGCCACTTTATAAGAAGCGATTTGCGCTTTATCCGAAATTGTAACGCTCTTTCGAAAGCATGTTGCTTGCACTTCTTGATTTTTCAGCAATCTTTCGAAATAATCTTTACCTTTCGAAGTTAGACAAGAATGTTTTGTTGAAAGGTGTCGCTGTAACTTAGCTGGGACCATTGCACTGTTAGCCAATTTTTCACCACATACAATACATCTCGGAATAGGAACATCTTGACTACCGCTCCATGTAAAACCAAACTTCAGATATTCTTCCGAATAATGCCGAACTGATTCGGATATCTTTTTACGTTTATTTTCGGCATTTTGTTGCCTTGCATATCTCCTTCAATTGAAGAAGACCTGCTTGTACTCGCCCCAACATTAACCTCACTTTCAGTCTTTCTTTTCAAAAATGTGTCCTATTTCAGATTTAAAAGTCTTGTATAAATGCTAAAATAAGCAACTAAAAAAGATAAGAATACTGTTAAAACTACACAACTTGCATTTCATCTTACCAATTTCCAACAATATAAAATATATATATATACAATAAAAAACACACTCACGAAAACTAGATATTTATATTAAATTATGGCTGAACCGCAGATCGAAATTGCGCTTTTGTTATTTACGTACGAAGAAAGAGAAACAGCACGAAATCAACACTACGTAGCGCTCCCTGCGTTATCGAGTACACTAGAAATTTAGTGGTATTCCCCGGAGTAACTCCAAACGACGTAACTGCGTCGTTCGATAATTACACTGTTAATATTATTGTCTGTTCCGCGAAAATTTAGAATAATATTGAATATTTTTGCTAAATTTCAAATAATTAACAAAACTATGTAGTATTTATTTTATAGTAATAAAAAAATTTACTGTTTCTTATTATATTATATTCAAAATTTTCGCGGAACACCTGGGACAGCTTCGCGGAACACCAGTGTTCCGCGGAACGGCGGTTGAGAACCACTGGCCTAGTGCCTTAGCGAATCAACGTTTGGAGTTTTCTTTGCTCTTGAGCTACTTTTACTTCCTACACTCTTCATACATTATATAGAGTACGTAGCTGCATCAGAAAAAGTTTTGACGGCAGAAAAATTTTATTGTAGGACCCTGTTATAAAAAAATGGGTAATTTAGGTTCTAACATATCATAAATTACATTCTATAATGCGTTGAGTAATCACAATTTGCGTTTTGTGGATCCTTGATACCGAAAATGTGTGTAGTCAGCCCGTCTACCGTTTTCTGTGTGTCTGAGAACAACGACAGCTGAAAAACCGTATGCACGATTTTCACTGAAATTATTATTTCTGAAAGTTTCAGGCTGATGTCTCCATTACATTTGAAATGTATGTCTTAATTATTGGGTGCAATTTTCATAAACCGGCTTCGTTAGACTGCATTTGGTATTTTTATTTTTAAAACCAGAAAATTGTTTTAAGGTAACTGTTTTATATAAGAATTACGATATAATTGGAATACATTACATGTGATACAAAAAAAACAGACATATTTCTGATAATAATTATTTCCATCTTTAAAATTAAATGTCCTAGTAAATGAATAACTTATATTTACAATAAAAAGTTTTTAAAATCTCTATATTGTAATGAACCGTCCTCCTCATATCTATAAAACAACTATAATCGCTCCTCGTTAGGCGCACCAAAATATGTAATGAACCATTACCTGCTCTAGATCAACTATAATCTTTATAATCGCCCGGCGTTATAACGCCAAAATAATAACCAAAACCCGCTCTTATCAATTATCCTGGTTATACTCAGCTTCCACCTCCAAGGTTGCCCGTCGACTAGCTGCCCCCCCCCCCCAGAACTTCCGGTATTTTCTTACTTACACATAAAATCTGGGCGTGAGGTTGTGGCTGACCTCTACAGGATCTAACAACTATTCGGGCACGTGGGCGTAGGTCATTAACTAGCTACATGTAACAATTAAACTACGTTCGTTTAATTTAATGTCGAACCAAGTGATGTTCGCCATTTATTTTCTGTAATTCCTGTGCTAGTCGTTATTCCAGTCGAAATATATATATAAATACAAACTGGGGTCGTTGCTCTCCCATGACTCACATAATACACTTAACGACAAACAAAATAAACACATAAACACATGAACGATATAATACCCTTAAATTACATGACACAAAATCCAAAATATTTCCATTCATACTGACAATTATAAATAAACTCATTCACACCCGAATGCGCATTCTGCCTGTATATCTATTGAATCTATTTTACGTTAAGACAGAACTTGATCTTGTACAGAAGCTAATTTTAATCTTTCTTCTCCTTCAAAATGTGAATTTCATAACAAAAAAAAAACAAACAAAGTTTCATAACTTCCCTTTTGCAGAAAACGCTGTAATCCGCAGCAAACCATTGCTGCGCGCCGTCTTCGATGTATCCTCTATCCATTCTCCACGCAGCATCCTCCAAATCCATTCTCCCGCAGCATTTCTCCATCCCCACACATTACCAAAATTTTCTTGAGCTCGCTAATATCTTCTTAGCATGTCCTTTCATTCCCCTATCATCCTATTCCCATTACGCAACTAACAACGCGATTATCTGTCTATCGCGTGCTACATTTCCTCCAAAATGTCCTATTGTTGAATATACTGCGACACATAAAATATTTCCGCGTTACGCATTGTTATTTCGAACATCATTGCCTAAACTCACTATATCCATTCATGTTCACCGTGTTTCTCGCACAATTGCATACTAAATTTTTTATCTTTTTCCGGAGCATTCTTCCCCACGTCTGACTTCGAGCTTGCTACGCATCATCTTTTTTTCATTGTTGCCTTGTGTCTTCAACTTTTTTTTCTGGAACATTTACCGATCGCTTACGTGTCTTTATCAAAAATATCATACCATTTTACTTAATTCTGTCCTTTCCAGGCTATTTCTCTTTATTACTACTTTTAATTATCAATTTATATCTTATTACTATTTCTTATACGATCTCCTCATGTTTATTAACGCCAAAATTGCTTTATTTCCGTCGCTCGCGACGCATCATTGTTCTCTCGTAAAATTTCCAAATATACAATTTCAATTGGCATCTCTACTGCAGCTCCTCGATATTTTTCAGAGTTGCGAGTAATGTCATAATTTTCCGCGTGATTTTCTTTGTTAATCCCGAAAGTTTCATTTCAATCGCTTTACGCGTTCTCTTAATTTTTAGGAAAAACCGCTTCTTTACATTACCTTTCTTATGATAACAATGGCTGTAAAAATCTCTAGTTATATTGTCTAAAGTGTACTTTCAAAATCACTCATATCTTTTAAACCCCCGATGCGATTCGCTTCGAATAACTTTTGAAATGTTCCTCTAAATGAATGCTATTGATTTGTACCGTCCAAATCGGGATTTTGTCGCGTCTTCTTTAATTTATAAAAAAATTATTAGTGCGCGACACCGCTTTCTTCTGTTTTTCCATCTCCTACTCATGCCATTCCTTGTTATGTTTGTTCTTTGCATCTAAATTGTTCGTGGGGATCTTAGATTGTTACAATATAGTATGATATTTATTTGTTTATTTATTTAGTCAAAAACAGTCAAAAACTGTATGTGACGTATGGGGGAGAAAATCATCTGCGCACGCATTCTTGAGTTTCAGAATCCCTTCCAAACAAATTAATTATTAATAGTTAAAAGATGAAATAATAATAATAATAATAATAATAATAATAATAATAATAATAATAATAATAATAATAATAAATTTAAAAAAGCCAGAGATTAACATTTCAAAAACTAGATATGTTCGTTGCCGAATTATAGAAAACTTATTTGTAACGGTAAACAACTGAAAGGATTTGATTTTTCTCTATAGCTAACAAATAGAAACTCACCGTAAGCTCTACCACCACTACAAGCAAAAGGAAAGCTCAACAAAACGTGCGCATAGTGAAGCTACATTTACGTCCAGAAGCAAATCAAGGGGTCATCTCAGCATTTTCTCAAAGGATTAGGGAAACTGGACAAAAACCCGATCGAGATGGGGGTCATTGACTCGGAAGCTGAAGTACATTACTTGTTACAGGTATACAGGAGTATTTTTTTAAAATATACAATACAAATGTAAACTAATTCATTATAATATATCATTGTTTTGTTAAAGTAAACATTATTTTTCTTTTTGACGATCAGTATAGTCTCTAACTGTATAGAAACAGTTTTGCAGCAGAAAAGATTTTTTTTTTAACTTAAATTTGTGTACCAATTTTAATTCTTTAATTTCATTTGGCAATGCGTTGTAAAGTAACGTAAATGTATTGTATGTGGATTGTTTGTAGTGAGCTGTTGATACTGATACTTGATGAACATGATTTCTAACGTCGAGTGTTGTAACTATAAATATCAGTATTACATGAAAATATGTTCCCACCGTTCAGTGAGTCAGTTTTGGCAAATACTACAGTCTCGTAAATAAATAGGCAAGGCAATGGTAAGAATACAAGCTCAATGAAAAGAGGCTTGCAGGGATCACGTGGATGACATTTTTTCATTATTCGGATAATTTTCTTTTGCAATCTAAATGTCTGGGCACTTCCCCGGAATATTATGCCATATTTCAGGCGGGAATGTACATTTTCGAAATACACACAACGCCTCATGAAGGCTGACAGAATTAGAAAGAATTCTGAGTGCATAACATAATGAGCTTAATTTAGTGTTTAATTCTGTTATATGTACATTCCATTTGAGGTTTGATTGAATTGAGAGACCTAGAATTTTTTACCTTAACATCAGCTAATTGCATATTGTTCATTTTCAATGAAGCATACGATTGCCGATTTGAAACACAAAATTTCATTGAAACAGTTTTTCCTTCGTTAACTTGTTATTACAAAACCAATTTGAAACTTCTGAAATTGTACTATTTATTGTTTCTTTTTTGCAAAGAACATTCGTGTCATCGGCAAACAGAACTGTTCTTCCATTTCTAATAGATGAGGGCATATTGTTTACGTACAACAGAAAGAGGATAGGCCCTAAGATCGAACATTGTGGGACCTCATGTTGAATTGGCAAAGAATTGGAGAGATAAGTAAATAATGTCCTTTCGTGCCAGTACGGTATTTCCACTCTTTGAGATCGATGTTTAAGGTACGAAGTTATCCAATCTAGGGCAATACCACGAATTCCATTAGAAGATGATTTTGAGAGCAAGATGTTATGGTTAATAACCTCAAAAGCTTTCGAAAGATCTAAAAATATCCCAATGTGTTCTTCGTTTTGGTCCATTGATGAAGAAACATCTTTAAGGAAAGAAAAAATGGATCTTCATCCAGAATGTCAGACATGTTCACAGACGGACATGCAGTCAGTCGTTAAAAATAAACTTACAGATGTCATGCCCCTGGACCCACAAACGCGACAAGAATACAACGTCCCAGCATATGCCTTAAGCGACCGGGGAAAACCAGGGAAAACAAAGGAAGTGTGCATGCTTTTGAACATTGAGCAACAAAAATAACATATTTAAAATAATTTTAAAAACAAACAAAGTTACAGACACTGGAGTCATTACTGACAAACTCTAATAGTGCACCCGAAAATAAATTCTGAATAACATTATTTTAGCAATACGCATCGAATGTTAACAAAAAATGTCAAATACAATAATGAATCATAAAAAACAATATGAGAATGCACACAATCATCCGACCACGACGATGGCTTAGAGCCGATTTTAGTTAACGTCATGTACTAGAGTAAAAGACGCATTCAGTCAGAGCCATGAAAAGTTAAACAATAATGAATAAGAAGTTACTAGTAGATAACACAAAAAAAAACTTCTAACCCCATAATAGAGTTAATTTAAACTGATTATACTATTGTTAATTAAATTAAGAACTGACTTAAGAAATCAAAGAAAAGAAAAAAAACTGTTAAAAATGCATTATAAAAATAATATTTACCTTCCAATTTTCCTTCCTTCCCTTTCTTTTCTTTATTTCAATTTTCCTTTCCTTTCCGTATCAATCTACCCCAAAACTTGTATATCACATACCAAGTCCTCAATTTTCTGCTTTATTACCTACCTTTATTCTTACATTCACTGCAATTATTACTCCGTATACACGCACTTGTACGAGAAAGTAATGTGAATCAGAAGATACATTTTTTTATTTCCTCCTGTAGCATAAGCCTCATTAAGACGAACTCCAAGGGACCGAAATAATCGGAGTTCCTGTTATAAAAATTCGTGTTATCTGATTTTTAAAAATGTCCATATTACTTAATACCCTAGCCGGGACGCAAGTTTTGTTCACGTTATGGCGAAATTCGCGTTAAGCGAATTCGTGGTAACGAGGGTCTACTGTAGCATTACCTAAAAACTAGTTGTAATGAACATCTTGTGTACAACAAGTTTTCCCTGGTTGTGAAATTGTCTCTTTGTTGAGCGTGTGAGTCGCGACCTAAACTTTCTTATGTACAGAGCAATCTAACATTTCTCTCATGAGTGTGTCTTTTGTATGCAGCGCTGTCGATGTACTTCCTGCTGACTTCTGCCTGGATGTGGCTGACGTCCCTGTGTCTAAACATGGCAAGGGGATTCAGGTACAAAAAAAGTATATTCCATTCTAAACCAAGTGTTTTGTTTTTTCGTACAGCCATTCGCTTTACTGTCGGTACTCAGCATCTACCATCTTCATGGCCGTCCGCAATAAAAGCTTCTTTCTTGGATCGTTGTACGAAACGCCGAATGTTCAAACTCACCTCCTAGGAGAATTAATCAAATCAATGACATTGTCGAGTGATTAAATCTTAAAAAAATTGAGTAATGAAATCTGAATTGTTCGATTGGTTATTGGCTCTGTGCGCATCAACTACTAAGGTAATATTTTCTCTCCTGTGATTATTTAAACTAATCTTATAGCGTGAAAAATGAGACAACTCGACTTACTTTTTGATCAGTGATCTCAAATTATTGATACGGCGTGAATAACCAGACAAATAGACTCATCTTGTTAGGGTTTCTGATTTTAAGAACTTAACGTGATGTTCGTAAATACACATGTCTATTAATCGTTAACCAAAGGAATTGAACTTATCCGGTTATACACAAATGTAGAGAATCGTTCAGAGAATTGAGAAGTATAAATAACTCATTTTCAACAAAATGTCGAATTATCAGCTTATTCACCGGGGTCAAAGAATTAGTCTAGTAAGTGGAGAGCGTATTTTTTTCTTCGGGAGGTGGCGGTGATCTTCCCCGGCTGGATGGGGAGATCAGTGGTTTCCCCGATCAGGTATCTCCCAGCAACGGGGCATCGCACCAGCCGAGTCAAGTAAGATCCCGACCGATCTCCCGGCATGTGGGGTAGACTAGTGGATGTAAGTATAAGTATGTGTAAGTAAGGGGTGAGGATAGGACAAGGAAGGGGAAGGAAAGATTGCGCGCGGACCATGACCAGTTTTCTAAGGTGGAGGGGAAGCGGTGACTACTCCGGCATTCCCCTGATATAGATACGAAAAAAACACGGAAAACTACACATCAGAGCAGCCGCCCGCTAAAATCTTCTCTAGATAGCGACAGAATTCACCCTAGCTATTCATTACACCCATTATATAACAATTCATTACACTCATTTATATTTAGTGTTTCGTCTAGCAGGATATTATTAACAATTACAGCACTTTCACACTTCAGCGGTATCTTAGCCAGCATATCCTCCCCATGACTCTTTAAGTAAAGCTCGTTTACTACTGCTACTGCTGCTGCTGCTGCTGATATATGGACAGGAATCGCTTTATTATAATATCACATAACCGATCCTAACGTGAAAATGGACGTGCGGTTGTATCACCTCTAGTTTCATTTCGCTTCTTCTGTAAATTACGCATGATACGCTTGAATAAATGAAGCAGAAAAAGATTCTTCGCCATTACGCAATCGCATGGGAGCTGCCATGATTGTTATAGATTTCACGATCCTTTCCAATCGCTCGTGGAGCTAGGGAAAGGAAAGGGAACACTACGCCTGGGTGTAAATCGCTAGCGGAAACAACTTATGTCGTCAATAACGATTATTTCTCTTTCTTTTGTAGGCTGCACATAACAATCTTCAATAAAGGAAGCGGAAAGAAATTCCTGGTGATATCAGCGTTCGCCTGGGGGGTGCCCGCAGCGCTGACAGTCACGTGTTCCCTCTTGTTTACTCAACCGATGTGGTATAAGACACCAGCATGGTACGCCCCCTCGCTTATGGAGACACGAGTGTGTTACATTGAATCACTTAACGAAAATCCAGGTAAATATAATAAACGCAGTGTAAGACAGAAGGATGAGCAGTAGACAAATAAATTTCTCCTATCACTCATATTAACAACCATAGCTACTAAAGGTCATGTATACTTTTTTGAAAATTTTAGTAGTTTTTGTGCAATACAGCGTGCAATATTTGCAATTTCAAAAAATTATAAAAAAGTTTTCTCGAAAACCGCCTCAAATTTTTTCTTTAAAGTTTTGACAGTGTTAGTGCCAAACAAACCCTATACCATGACATAAACTCCATATTGCTTTATACTTTTGTTTTTCCAAAAATTGAAAAAATGAAACTTTTTACTTGTCTCTCACGTCGGTAATATTTCCTTTACGAGTCGATTTCTTCACTCTGTTCGATTTATGAGTACATGTAATTCCAATAATGTTAAATAAGTTTCTCGAAAACTCAACAGTTTTCTGTAAAAGTGAGCTCAAAATTCCACATATTCAGAAACGCTATTTTCTCAAAAATGGCTCCAAATTTTTTTTCTTAAAACTTTTCCAATGGATGGTGCAAATTAAACTGTTTAATATGAAGTAAAGTTCATTTTGCTGTATTCTCTTTTTTTTTTCAAAAATGTCACAAATGTAATTTTTTTTAAATATCTCTCAAGCCATTAATACGCAGGTTTCTATCGATTTATGTACATTATGGCATTTGTTAATAGAAGAACTTCAAATGACTTGTAAGGAAGATTTTCGAAAACTCAATAGATTTCTGAGAAAAAGAGTTTCAATTTTCGCATTTTCAGTAATGCTTAATTGCCGTTTTGTTAAAAACGACTCAAAATTTTTCAATGAAAATTGTTATTTAAGGCGAGGTTATAGCCTTCTTTCATATTCTTAAAATTTAATTTAGGTTGTACTATTTGGAAACGGAAAAGTTGCGAAAATAAAACAAAAATCTTTGGGCCGCAATAGCTGGAAGCAGGCAAGAAGGAGAGACACGACTGTACAATACTATTCCACACCAAGAAAATTAGAAAACTTTACTACGAGAACGTCTGTGCCATTCTATAGCACTTATAGTTGTATTTATGAGTACATGACCGAACAGAATAATGTCATATAAAATTTCTTAAAACCTAACATTTTTCTGTTAAAATGACGTCAAATTCCGCATTTTCAGAAACCCTCAAAATACCATTTTGTCAAAAATGGCTCCAAATTTTGGCTTCAAACTTTTCCAACAGATGATGGTAATGGAACTGTATAATATGACGGAAAGTTCATTCGAGAGTATTCTCTTATTTTATTCTTTTCGAATTACACAAATATCATTATTTTTAAATATGTCTCATACGGTGGTAGGCACATTTCCTTCGATCTGTATACATTATTTCATTTGGGAGTGGAAGTACTTTAAATTACTACAAATGAAGTTTTTAGAAAACTCAATAGATTCCTGTGAAATAGAGCTTCAAATTTCGCTTTTACAGGAATGCCTAATCGTCATTTTCTTAAAAACGCTTTCAAATTTTTCTATGCAAATTTTTATATAGGACGATGTTTTACTCTTATTTAATATACTTAAAAGTAATATTTCGGATATACTACTAGGAAACCAAAGAGTTAAGAAAACGTAAAAAAAAATTCTTTTGGTGACGATAGATCGCAGCTGGCAAGAGGATGGGGCAAGACCGTAAAGACCACATCCAAGGTACATACCAAGGAATACCATACCAAGGAAATTAAAAACGTTACTACGAGAAACTCTGTGCCATTCTGTGGCACCACTAGTTACTTTGTCTATTCCTGTTAATTGATGAAATGTAGTTTTCTTTTACACGTAGACTAATCAAGTAATTATAGCAATTTGTCTAAAAATTAAATATTTCGTTGTAGCGTTAACATCTAATAAAGACTACAAATGTCAAACACATATTGGCTTGTAGAGAAAAAAACTGTAGCTGATGCGGAAATATGGATTGCAGATTTGAAATCATTGTGGAAAATGCATTAAGAAAGAAATAAAGTTTTACAGACATAAAAAATGATGCAGACCGGTGTAATCATATTCCCTTCTACGAAAACACGTGTATTCAAAAGATCAACTCTAATTTAGTTATACTCACAGACATGTGAGTTCAGAGTTCCCTGATTGGGGAATTTTGACCCCAAAACGGGAATTTATTCGTTGTGGAGAGAGAAATCGGGAACTCAAATGGACGGGTAAATGGTTGGAGATTTTTAAGAGAAATTATTTTTATCAGGAGTCAAGATAGAAATATTTTTCTTTTAATTATTATGAATAAAATATTAGACTTTTTTCTCTCATTTCCATGTAGGAAAGAGAGAGAAAAATATGCGACAGCAATGAGAAAAAATAACTTGAGAAAAACGGCTTCGTGCAGCTTAAATGACGAGAGTTAATTTGAATTATTTGAATTTAAGGGGAAAGCCAATGGAATCGTCAGAGACAGCTCATGTCGTCGGCCCATTATTTGAACAATATTTTTTTGTTTTAAACTTGAGTAATTTTGCTTCATTGGAGAGGTTATTTGGGGGAAATTCCATTGTAGCAGTGGGGAAAAAAGCTCGCAACATATGTGGCAATCCTGTTTGAGTTGTCCTTACCTTAAAGGACAATTATAGACATTTATTGAGTATGTCTCTATTTTTGTATCCATAAAAATATATGAAATGAACTGCCTATTTTTTAAAATCTGTATTTGTGAGATTACTTTGGTAAGTCCATATTCCTTGTTTTTGTGTTCATATGTGCAAATTGGATAACTGCTCTTGTTCAAGTTATCTTGGCGTGAGAAACTAGATAAAATGAAGTGCCGTTTTTGAAAATATGAATAAGTGTAATGTCTTAGGTAAAGACACCTTGGTTTTATGTTTTCATGTGCAAACTGAGAAAGTGAATTTGTTCAATATCGATTACGACATCGAATTTTGAAAAAGTCATGATTACTTACCAAAGTTTATTAACATTATTCGAAAAGATTAAAAGACGCAAATTAAATATACGTCTTAGAGCCTCAGATTAGAGACTTGCAAACTTTTTCACCAAGTGATAGTGATGATTGTCTTCTATAAAATATATTTACCCGATTTCTCACAAAATTTAGATTTATCGAGTTACCCAGTGACAATTGATATAATTTTAGAGAAAAATCTTTATATTTATTTAACTGGGATTTTGATTTTAAGATAATAACATACTAGTGAGAACCCGTGCGGTTATCGCACGGTTAGTCAAAAAACCAAACTGTTTTCTGCTTAAACTCTTTTACACTAATAATTATTATTAATCAGCTCCAATCATATTCGAAAACAGGCAATCTCTAACACTTTTGTAGGCAATGTATGAGATTTCAGTAATGAAAAGAATGAAAGATTTTCAAAACATTTTCAACAACAGAAATCAAAGATTTTCAAAATTTGTTTCTTGGTAATACTTTACAAATAAAGTAAGAATCACTACAACAATTTAATTGAAGGTTTTATTTGTTTCCCTTTCGCATCACATAAATTCAGGTTACACAAATTTTATTACACATAACCATCCTTCATTTATATACAGTACTTATTATCTGTCACCATAAAGTCCATGTAGTATATTTCTGCCACCAAGTTATTGACCCTAAAATAGCTATGAATCTAATATTTCATTATAAACAACATTCAATGTAAAAGCTTCAGAATTGTGCTTACACGTATCACATTTACGTGCACGAAACGCGCACTGGTCCTGGCAAGCCAGAACACTGTGTGCTCCCGCCACCATCCGACAGTGTAATTTTCTTCCGAAAGATCGCGCGGCAATCGGAAATTACATATCCGGAAATTAATATTTACGTATTTTTAACGCACTTTTTCAATACGAATGTCCCATGTGTAGGTGAAACGAAACACTATTTCATTCCATTGCTTCTTTATACAGATTGGTTTCGTATGTCGCCCACTTTATTGAAAAGACCAAACAGCCCTTTGAGAAATAATATATAAGAATAAGAATAAGAATATTTTTCCAACCATGTTCCAGGTTTTGGTGGCGTTCATTCTTTTATAAAATCTGGAACCGCACTGTTATATTACGGCCCTGTGTGCTGTTTAGCGCTATGCAATGTTATAAGCCTCGCGCTGACCTTGAGAAAGGTGCAGTACCTCAAGCAAGGCAACTCTGTACTTCGCCGAGAGGGGGGTCAGATCCTCCTGGTCCAAAGACACACGGAGGGAAACAACCCTCCCACGGCACACACTGCAACGGGCAATGGACAGACACCAGAGGGCAGAGGCAGAAGTGGCTCTACAGTCGACGCGAAAACGTAAGACATTATTTGATCTTCCCCTAAACGATTAAGAATATAGTAAAATACAAATATTATCTTGTCTCTTTTGTTACAGAATTAAACTGTACATTAAAATGGTTCTTATTTCCGGAGGAATTGAACTTCTCACTGAGGTTATAATGTGGTTCAGTACACACAACAATTTTTTCAGTGTTCTTTTAAACAGCGCGAATTATTTTTATCGTACGGATAGGGACTTCGCTTATCGAGCGGCGGGTTACGTCACCGACTTCTTCCGGGCGGCGATTGTCATGTGGTTGGCAGCTCCTGAAGGGGGCTACCAGGTCCTTCTCATGAGGATGCTGCGTCGAGACAAGAGAGAGAAGAAACCAGCAGGGGCAGGCAACGCAGGCAGAAGGAAGCACAACGTGGCGTAGAGGAGCCCCGACCAGGGCGCCTCCTGGCGAGCACGAGCGCACACGCTCGCTTACCCCTCTGCTCATCGGCGGTCGAAAGCTCACCTGACAACCCCACGAGTCAAAGAGGACACTGTTCATATGTGCATAGCTAGAACGAACTATTCGCCATTTACAGCATTGGTTACAGACTTTTTTTCAAATTATTTTGTTAGCACTTTGAGTGCTTAATGTACTAAATGATCTGACCACACTAATTTTCCTTGTATCACTCTCTGAAATAGTTTCAGAGAATTTTGAAATGTATTATCTTCTTGATACTCTATACTTATTATTGTAAGAGTCGTTATTTCAAGTTTTAATTTAGTTCAGTGATAGTTCTTTACGGTCTAGTTTTTCTTTAATTGTGAACCATTTATTCAATACTTTCTAATTTATTGCTTTGTTGCGTAGTCATCAGCTTTACGTTCAGCCTATTTATGAATTATTTAGTTCACAGTAGATTTAATTTAAAAATTTCTGTTTTGTATGTTGCAAGGTTTTATGCAGGTTCGCACACGCAATATCTTTGCGGAAGTAACTTGGGAGGAATAATATGTCACTAGGATGTCATATGCTCTGATTTATTTTGTGTAATTATAATCTGTATAAATAAATCATAAAATAACTACAATAAATAAATATCTCACTCAGATACCTATAGATGAAACGTTTCATAGACTATTCTCAAAAAAAGGTAGCGGAAGATATAATGAGGCAATAATAATTAAAATATTTAAAAATAGCGAACCCGAAAATCAGAAAATTTCTTATGTAAATGTAGTATATCCATGACAAAGAATACTAATGTGCAATTAATATTTATGTAAATTATTTAAAATATTTAAATTCAGTAAATACAGCACAAGTACTGTTATAACTGTTGTGACCAAAAGAAAGTAAAGTTCATAAAATTGTTTTTATTCACCGATGTAATACACAGAGCGTATACCATAGGCAAGCTCACTTTACAAAATGTTTGGGAGGTGTACCATGGACGTGCCAGATCATCAACAATCTAGAAGAAGTCTCAAAAACAACCACCGTGGTCGAAAACGATGTCCGGAAGAAAAGTGCGTTGTACCACAGCGTCGTCGACACTTAGAATCACAAACCACTCTCGCACGAATTGCTCGCGCTTCACCGGGTCAGCTCGAATTGTCGGCTCCTCCCGGCGGGGTCCGCTTTATATCCCCTCCGAGCTAAAGGTCCGCCCGGCCGTAGGGGCGGTGGCGCGCCGACTGGAGCGTGACGGCTGTCCCGGCTCAGACTGTGTCGACCTCTTTCGGGCGGCGAGCGCACTTTCCGGGGGCGCCGCTGTCTCGCCTCTGCGCCCTTGTGGCGGGCCTTTTAAGGGCACGCGGGCGACCACTACAATAACAAATGTTACTTAATGTAGTATATAGACCTTTGATAGAATATTTCTCAAAAAATCCATGCGAAACTTCTGTCCTGTAGAATGTAAGAATATTATAGTACTAGGCAAAAATTAAGTAATACGTCTATTTTCTATGGAGTCTTTTATTTATTTCATTTGTTGACGTATTAATTTATTTTTTCCTTCTCTGGATCATTTTCTTGTAAACTAATTTGCTATCGAAGGCGATATAGAATCCACGTCTAAGGGTTTTCCACAGAGTGCAGCAGTGAATTGAGATTATTTGAATCCTGAGCTGTTGGGGATGGAAATTGACAGGGATCAGCTTTGTGTCAAATGACCACTTTCCAGGTCCCTGTTCCAGGGAAAATACTACCCTCCTATAAATGCAAGAAGACCATCAGAAAATCGGTCGATGTAGATGAGTAAGTATCTTCTTCCCTAAAATTTACCTTCAGCGCGAAGGGTCATATTCGAACATTGATTGCACGTTTGACCTTGAAGATGAACGAGGCCAAAACCATCCTCCAGTTGAAGCACCACTGTATAAATGACGTGAAGCCGACAGAAGGCATAATTCATACATTTTTATAGCATTGCTATTGAATTGTATATTAATTATTCACAATTTTACTGTAACGATATTTTTCTGTTGAGGATCTTTCATTCACACTTCTCCAAGTTGGTCAGTACGGACCTTCTACTACCCTCATCCTGGACCATCCAGACCCAGGACCAATCGAAAAAACACATGATCTTATCAGTAACAAGAGTTTTCCTTCTCACATTAATACTTCAGAATACTACCTAGTTTTACATCATATTTTGTTTCGTATGTCACTACTGAAATTAAACTTGTTTAAATCATTTCAGTATATTTTTAAACGAATATAGTACGATGGATCACCCCAAGCTATTAACGAAATAATAGAAAAAGTCGACCTTTGTAGACTTTTATAAACGTCACGTGGCCGCAGACAGTGGCGCCCGCGTAAGCATGTTGCGTAGCTCCGCCTCGGAAAGCGCGTCTCAGCCGTAAAGGCCTTTATAACAGCTTGACCTCCGCGTAGCGGGGGGATGAATGCTACTCGTGAGCTTGTCGCCCGTGTGTATGGACCTTCCACTCCTCTGTCGGTGCAGATCGGCCCAAACTGGCCCTGCCGACATCCCTTTATCTCTCTGTTGGTTCAGATCGGCCCTAACTGGCCCTGCCGACACTCCTCCACCACGCTAGTTCAGATCGTCCTTCCGGGGTCCTGCTAGCAGTTTCCCGCCCTCTCCCCTGACCGCTGTGCACTTCGTGTGTCGACTGATGGCCGCTGCAAAGTGTCTCTTCCGGAGAACAGTCCTTGGCGAGGCTGGGCTACGTCAAATGCCTGTAAGTTGTATGTAAGTGTACCACCCCAAAAAACTGCTGTTTGTCATGACTGGGGTCATCCCTGTTCTTATTGCTCCCTCTCGTCCACCTTAGGCCATGAAGAGAATAAGGAATGGCCCAGAGAGCACCTTCTGCCCTTACCGTCCTTTCACTTCCCCGCACGTGGTATCCCCCCCACGACATAAAGCTTTCAACACGGTAGTGATGGTGTCTGCATTAAATAACGCCTGGGGGTCCGATCCGAATACATTAGACTCTTGAAGTTGAACAAGAATAGCTCAGCGAAGGTAAAGAGTGATATTGAAAGGCAAGTGTTTATGATCTAAAGGGGAGTAAAACGAGGTTATCCTCTGTCACTCCAAATTTTAACTGGTGTGATGGCACAATTTTTCAGAAAATTAAACTGGGAATACACTGGCATTTTAGTAAATGGAAGACAAATAAACAATCTCAAGTTTGCGGAAGACATTGTTCTATTGGCAACTTCCCACCATACACTACATATAAAGTTAGAACTACAACGTAGAAGTTAGTGAAGTTTTAGTTAGATCATGATGCGTTTGATAACGATACAAAATGTCAGTAATTGATATTTTCTTTGTACTTGTAATTCAACCATTTATTTTGTACATTTCCTAATTTAATTATTTTAGAAATTTCTTTTTTATGCAATCTAATAATCAGTAAAATCAGTAATATTTTAATTTTTACGTTTTTTATTTTTTGTTAATTTGAAGTAATTATTCCGTGAACCTCTGTATGAAGCAATATATGTACAATAATGTAACATTTAGCAACCAAGCTGCACACGCAAGGTCCTCCCTGGGAAGCCACGAGGACCTTGTTCTAAATTGGAATTGTAATGTGGTAATTTTACAACAATAATAAAAATGATAAAAACCATTTTCTCACTCTACACACTTTTGCCTTTTGCAGTTAAGAACAAAGCTTTGTTATCAGAATCAGTGTGACTTAAACACGAAGCTTCTAAAATTTGAGGCTATGTAAGAGGAAACGAGATATTTGGCAATTATATTGCATAACTTCCCTTCAGAATAAATTTTAACGTTTCGTTATGCACAATACATCAAACATTTTTCATTCATTGTCATCAGTGCAATCATTGCTTTAATTAAAAATTCTTTTTTGATTCAAATACCCTCGATTCAAATATTAATTTGATTGGATTCTCTCGTTCAAGGAAGTTAAGTTTCCACCGCTTCCATCTTTAAATGAACAAAAGAGGTTAATTTGAACAAAAGAGTGAAATCGAGGCATATTTCATTTTAAGCTATCCATAAGGTTTATTACTATATTACTTTCTCGTATACATACGTATATACGGAGTAATATACTGTAATGCCTCCACTCGTGGAAACGCCCTGATAGAATGCTCTTTCGAGCTTAAATATCTCGGGGGGCAGGATTTTTTGGGTATGAGAAAGTAACACACCCAGACACAAAATTAGATAAAACAACATTATATTCTGAGATGTAGCACAAAAAACTATTTACACTTGACATTCAAGTTCAGAATTAAATCAAGAATTTACAACACAACACAAAAATTTTACTTAACAATTTGCTCGTTATGTCGAGTCTGATTCTCCTATCACCCGTGCACGAATTTTTTGCTAAGTTATTAACTTAATTGAAATTAAATTTTCCCACACTCCTGGGATTGATTACAACTACACATTATTCAGGATCTTATCGCTATTTTTACATTGAATATTTTCCTCGTTAGTTACTTTTATACAATAAAATGAGGAACTCTAATGAAATATTTACACAGTTTCTAGATTGAATTCTATTGAAAAGCATTACCGTCGTACAAGGTTAATTTATGCTGTCGTGACACAAATCTCAGGTGATCTTACAAAGTTTTAATATTCTTGTTCTTCATTCACTCCCTTCCAAATTCCGGTCTCCCCACTCTGGTTTATTCAGATACGGATTACCTTTGCAGCTGCCCAAGGCCCCGGGTTACGCACCGCCGTCGTGTCGAAGTAGCTGCACACCGCCAGCCGCGCCGCCGCTCGCGTTTCCCAATGTCCTCGGAAGCCGTCTCCGCAGTCCGCTACCAGATTTCCGAACCAGTCTTCTAAGCTCTCGCCGCCAGATCCAGGACACATGCACGCGTACTGCTCCGTCCCTCGCGTGTGTTACAGCACGTGTCGCTCCCACCAGCGCGTTGACTATAATATGGTTCACGATCGCGTTTACTTTACTTTATGCGGCCTCGTTATAATATCAACTTGCTGCTTTTTCGCCGCCTCAATGCTGTAACGCTGTCCACTATTAAGGCCCATTCACAATGCAACCACAAACATAAGCATAACACATAGACATAGACATTAACACAAGCGAAGAGTTGGCGTATTCACAATGTCGAACATAAACATAGGCAAATAAGAGTTTCTATTGGCTCTGAGACGCAGCACACGAATCGACATGAATAGTTCGCCTATCGACTTCGATACTCGATTTTGAGTTAACGAACTGTGATTGGCTCATTCCTTATGTCTGACATAAGCATAAGCACAGAAGCTTGAAGCTTGCAAGCTCTTAAGTTAACGTCTTACGTGTTATGCTTATGCGAACGCATTGTGAATGAGTCCACTTGTAGACGTAGTCCTAACTTTTATGTTAACGCCATGCTTATGCTTATGTTTGCATTGTGAATGGGCCTTTACTCGTGTTAATGTCCACGACTCCGCGTCTTTACTACCGAAAATACCGCGCTCGTCGCCGTCTGGTTCTAGAAGAATACCTCGCGCGTCGCCGTCTGAATCGAGAAGAAGGCAGCTTTTCGCCGCTCCGCTGTACAAATGCGGCCTTGACGTCATAGAACCCCTATGCGCGCCGCCCCTCCGTCGAAATTACCCCGCCGCCGCTTCTGGCCGCCACCGACAGGTCGCGCCTTTTCTCTTCCGTGCTGCTCTTTCGATGTTCGTAATCACTCCGTCGCCGTCTAAGATGCGTGGGCGCCGTGTAAGTTTGTGGCCAGGCCACGAACGTCACAATATATATATATAGAGAGAAAGTTATGTAATGCTGCGAAAAATGAATGTCGAGATTTCAACGGAAATACACATTTTGGGGTTCCCTGATACCGAAAAAGTGTTTTTTTCAAAACGTCCGTCTGTCTGTCTGGTGTATGTAAACAACACTGGCGCCTAAACCACGCGTTGTATTTCTTCCAAATTGAAGAAACCCTTGTCTATCTGCTCCTAGTTGAAGCTTTGAAATGTTGAAAATCATTTTTCAAAATTTAGGGGTACTTTACATGAAGCCCCCCGGACCTTTTCAAAATTTTCACAAAAAGGCTCCAAATTTTGTTCTTTATTTTTCTTGCAATAATAAAGTAAAATACACTTATACAGGTGGCATAGGTGCGATTTTCACCGTTAACTCAGAATTTTCGAAAATAGCAAAAGTTTGACTTTTTTCGGCGTCTTTCTAAAACTATAAAATTGAAGACGCAGATTTTTTCTTCAAATTAAATTGGTTGCCCATAAATAGTTCTTTCATTAAAGTCATGAACACTTTTTTTGAAAAGTTTAGTAGTTTTCGTGCAATAGTGCGTGCAATATTAGAAATTGTAAAAAATTACAACAACAAGAATTTTTCAAAAATGGCTCTAAATTTTTTCTTTAAAATTTTAATAGAAATAGGCTCAATGTACCTTATAAGATAACATAAACATCGTATTGATCTACTCTTTAGTTTTTTCAAAAATTACTAAACCATATTTTTTCCTTACTCTCACGTTGCATATTCATATCGATTATTTACATTAGAGGCGATTTCTTAACATTATTATACATATGTGCTTTAAATAATGTCATATAAAGATTTTACAAAACTCAACAGTTATCTATGAAAATGAGATCAAAATTCCGCATTTTCAAAAACACTCAAACGCGATTTTCTCAAATATGTCTCCAAATGGCTCCAAACTTTCCACTCCGCTTCATATGTTGATATAATGTTATAAAATTAGTTGCGTCTAATTCCTACTTACAACCCGGATTATTACAATTTTACTTTTGTTCGGGATGTCATCAAAATTTCGTTGTGTTTTTGAAATTTTCACCAACACATCGTAATTACATTTTAAGTCAAGTAATCACAAAAACCCTGTTCATTTTAATAAAGATAACGTTATTTGAATATGTTGTTGTCGTAAGAATGCCAGCGTCGGTCGTACCGGGAGCGGTAGCTCAGTGCATCAAATGATGTCACAGCACTGCCTCTGACCGGGAGGTTTTGGGTTCGAATCCCGACGGCGGCACGATTTTCGACACTAGCTTTTCAGCTAGGTCGAATTCAGTCGCTCTCTGGAGGAGAATTCTAGCGGCCGGCTGCTCTGATCGGTAGTTTTCCGTGGTTTCTCCGATCAACACCACGCGAATGCCGGAGCAGTACCCTAACAAACGGACCACGGACCGCGCGCGATGTTTCCTTCCTCTTCCTTGTCCCATCCTCACCCCTTACACACACACACACACACTTACATTAACAAGCACTACACTATTACACATGCCAGGAAACCGATCGGTGGCTAAGAGTTTGACGAGGCTGGGGAGGTGCTCTACTGGTGGGAGATACCTGGTTGAGGAAAATCCCGCTAGAAGACAGTAGGTCGGCGTCTGATCTCGTCATCCAGCGGAGAAAGATCACCGCCTCCTCCCGAGGAAAAAACATGCACTACACTTACCGGACTAATAAACTCGCCGGACTCGGTAGTTGACGCGCCCGGAATCACTAACAAACAATGAATCAATACCATCCTTCGTAACCAGAACCCGGCAATAAGAGTTTTTCTGCAGAAGATTTGCCGTTTTTCGTGCAGCATTACATACATTTCTTTCCACTTCATAAGCGGTAGCGAAAAAGTAAAAATTTGTATCGAATTCTCAGGGCCTTGGGTGGTGCTCCATTAATGAGGGTATTCATTTCAGAAAAAATCCTACGTATACTTTTGACGTTCTCGTTGTTAAGGTCGCAGGGATAGACAGATACACAGAAGGACGAACAGGCAGACGGAGAGTCACACAGACATACAAACAAGCATACAGAGATATACGCACATATACATAGACATACGGGCCGGCATAAAGAAGCATACGCACATATACAACTGTGATAATCCAAGAACTCCGGGCTTAGTTTGAATGATAAAATCGACATTCAACGTTAGTAATAATGGCATTGTTTGCAAAACCGAAAGTCAAAGAATACGCATAGTTAGGACAACCGGTCAACAAAGTATAATATCTAATGCTTGATGTCGTAGCGTTGAGTTGATGGAAACGGCCACGAATACATTACACGAACAAGGTGTGGGGAGGGCTTTGAAAGCCGTGATCTTGAAGAAGGGCGCAAGGAATCACTCTCTGAAAGATATTGAAGCGTACGTATGTAAGCGGTTGGTAAGGTGCAAATGGATTTTCAGCATAGGCTGAGGTATTATTGAAACGATAGTGAGGCGGGAATTTATAATTAATTTGATAACTTGGTATTGTTAAAATAGTAGTATGGAAATGTAATTGTAGATTCTATTAATGTAGTCGTTGAAAGTTTGAATTAAAATTGATTCCGTGTTTCGAGGGGATATATATTAGGGTAGCTCTGTAGATGGATGTATTTTTCAATAAGTAGCTGAAGATAGACAGTTGCGAGTATTTGCTTCATACGAAACAAAGAGATGGATGTCGCGACCGCGTATTGGTTTTATGGGAAATATTAAATCCTATTAAAAAGAAATCGTCGATGACATTCTGGAACATTTTAAATTTATTTTAATGATAGGCAAGAAAGCAAGAATAGGGATACCAAGGATTCCATGGACAACATTCTGCTGGTCGTCCGAGAAGCCATCTCACAAGATATTGTAAAAAGCTTACGAATTATATTCAAACCCGAACGGCATTTTAATGTTCTATTTAAAAGAAAACTCTAATACAATTTTCACGAGGTCAATAGAATTGTAATATATATAAAAATTAATGTTACATTTTTATAGTTGAGAAAGGCTAATCATTTATATTACTTGCCATAAATCTAGTAATTCGTTTCAAATGACAGAACTTACAGGAATCGTGATTCTGAATAGAATTGCACGTCGACATGCAACAGGTAAGGAGTAATATATGTTGTATGTCGATTCTATGATTAAATTGAAGGAAAATTTCATGAATTAATGCTAACTTTGAGAGAATTTGTGTGCGTAACAGGGCCACGGTAGAACTAACAATATTGCAGCGGTAGAACTAGCAATAGCAGTGGAAGTTTTCCTATTCAGAGTATTAGATGTTTGTTGAAATAGGATCGGGATTTGGCAATAGTAAAAATATCAGAAGAGACGAAAAAAGAGATATTTCACAACATTGACATACGGACAGACATACGGGCAGACACAGGGAGGGATATACCGACAGTCATTCGGAGAGACGTCAGACAGATATACTGATAGACATACTGACTGACGGACAGACATACCGACAGACATGGACGGACAAGCGAGGGATGGACAGACGGACGGCCAAAGGGACACCAGAGGGACGAAGAGGGACGTGCAGGGACGGGCCGGCGGAGAGACGGACAGACAGGGTTAGTCGATCAATCGATTTTTCGGTATTTTTCGTTACCTGCAAAACGTGGATTAATTGTAATGAAACGTGGAACAAAATTTGGAGCCTTTATGTGAAAATTTTGAAAAGGTTCAGGGGGCTTCATGTAAAGTACCCCTAAATTTTGAAAAATGATTTTCAACATTTCAAAGCTTCAACTAGGAGTAGATAGACAGGGGTTTCTTGAATTTGGAAGAAATACAACGCGTGGTTTAGGCGCCAGTGTTGTTTACATACACCAGACAGACAGACGGACGTTTAAAAAAAAACACTTTTTCGGTATCAGGGAACCCCAAAACGTGTATTTCCGTTGAAATCTCGACATTCATTTTTCGCAGCATTACATAATATTCTCTATATGTATATTACTCCGTATATACGTATGTATTCGAGAATGTAATATGGTAATAAGCCATATGGGTAACTTAAAATGAAACATGCCTCGATTTCACTCTTTTGTTCAAATTAACTTCTTTTGTTCACTTAAAGATGGAAGCGGTGGAAACTTAACTTCCTTGAACGAGAGAATCCAATCAAATTAATATTTGAATCGAGGGTATTTGAATCAAAAAAGAATTTTTAATTAATGCAATGATTGCCTGATGACAATGAATGAAAAATGTTTGATGTATTGCGCATAACGAAACGTTAAAATTTATTCTGAAGGGAAGTTATGCAATATAATTGCCAAATATCTCCTTTCCTCTTACATAACCTCAAATTTTAGAAGCTTCGTGTTTAAGTCACATTGAATCTGATAACAAAGCTTTGTTTTTAACTGCAAAAGGCAAAAGTGTGTAGAGTGAGAAAATGGTTTTTATCATTTTTATTATTGTTGTAAAATTACCACATTACAATCCCAATTTAGGACAAGGGCCTCATGGCTTCCCAGGGAGGACATTGCGTGTGCAGCTTGGTTGGTTAATGTTACATAATTGTACATATATTGCTCCATACAGAGGTTCACGGAATGATTACTTCAAATTAACAAAAAATAAAAAATGTAAAAATTAAAATATTACTGATTTTACTGATTATTAGATTGCTTAGAAAAAAATAGATTATTAGATTATTAGATTGCTTAGATTGATTAGAAAAAAAGAAATTTCTGAAATAAATAAATTAGGAAATGTACAAAATAAATGGTTGAATTACATGTACAAAGAAAATATCAATTACTGACATTTTGTATCGTTATCAAACGCTGCATGATCTAACTAAAACTTCACTAACTTCTACGTTGTATTTCTAACTTTATCTGTAGTGTATGGTGGGCTGTTGCCAATAGAACAATGTCATCCGCAAACCTGAGATTGTTTATTTGTCTTCCATTAACTAAAATGCCAGTGTATTCCCAGTTTAATTTTCTGAAAAATTGTGCCATCACTCCAGTGAACATTTTGTGTGACAGAGGATAACCTCGTTTGACTCCCCTTTAGATCTTAAACACTTGCCCTTCAATATCACTCTTTACCTTCGCTGAGCTATTCTTGTTCAACTTCAAGAGTCTAATGTATTCGGATCGGACCCCCAGGCGTTATTTAATGCAGAAACCATCACTACCGTGTTGAAAGCTTTATGTCGTGGGGGGGATACCACGTGCGGGGAAGTGGAAGGACGGTAAGGGCAGAAGGTGCTCTCTGGGCCATTCCCTATTCTCTTCATGGCCTAAGGCGGATTAGAGGGAGTAATCAGAACAGGGATGACCCCAGTCATGACAAACAGCAGTTTATTGGGGTGGTACACTTACATACACCTTACAGGCACCTGACGTAGCCCAGCCTCGCCAAGGACTGTTCTCCGGAAGAGACACTTTGCAGCGGCCATCAGACGACACACGAGTGCACAACGGTCAGGGGAGAGGGCGGGACGCTGCTAGCAGGACCCGGGAAGGTCGATCTGAACTAGCGTGGTGGAGGAGTGTCGGCAGGGCCAGTTTGGGCCGATCTGAACCAACAGAGAGATAAAGGGATGTCGGCAAGGCCAGTTTGGGCCGATCTGAACCGACAGAGGAGCGAAAGGTCCATACGCACGGGCGACAAGCTCACGAGTAGCATTCATCCCCCCGCTACGCGGAGGTCAAGCTGTTATAAAGGCCTTTACTGCAGAGACGCGCTTTCCGAGGCGGAGCTACGCAACATGCTTACGCGGGCGCCACTGTCTGCGGCCACGTGACATTTATGATAGTCTACAAAGGTCGACTTTTTCTATTATTTCGTTAATAGCTTGGGGTGATCCATCGTACTATATTCGTTTCAAAAATCTACTGAAATGATGTAAACAAGTTTAATTTCAGTAGTGACATACGAAAAAAAATATGATGTAAAACTAGGTAGTATTCTGAAGTATTAATGTGAGAAGGAAAACCTCTTGTTACTGATAAGATCATATGTTTTTTCGATTGGTCCTGGGTCTGGATGGTCTAGGATGAGGGTAGTAGAAGGTCCGTACTGACCAACTTGGGGAAGTGTGAATGAAAGATCCTCAACGGAAAAATATCGTTACAGTAAAATTGTGAATAATTAATATACAATTCAATAGCAATGCTATAAAAATGTATGAATTATGCCTTCTGTCGGCTTCACCTCATTTATACAGTGGTGCTTCAACTGGAGGATGGTTTTGGCCTCGTTCATCTTCAAGGTCAAACGTGCAATCAATGTTCGAATACGACCCTTCGCGCTGAAGGTAAATTTTAGGGAAGAAGATACCTACTCATCTACATCGACAGATTTTCTGATGGTCTTCTTGCATTTATAGGAGGGTAGTATTTTCCCTCGAACAGGGACCTGGAAAGTGGTCATTTGACACAAAGCTGATCCCTGTCAATTTCCATCCCCAACAGCTCAGGATTCAAATAATCTCAATTCACTGCTGCACTCTGTGGAAAACCCTTAGACGTGGATTTTATATCGCCTTCGATAGCAAATTAGTTTACAAGAAAATGATCCAGAGAAGTAAAAAATAAATTAATACGTCAAGAAATGAAATAAATAAAAGAGTCCATAGAAAATAGACGTATTACTTAATTTTTGCCTAGTACTATAATATTCTTACATTCTACAGGACAGAAGTTTCGCATGGATTTTTTGAGAAATATTCTATCAAAGGTCTATATACTACATATAAGTAACATTTGGTATTGTAGTGGTCGCCCGCGTGCCCTTAAAAGACCCGCCACAAGGGCGCAGAGGCGAGACAGCGGCGCCCTCGGAAAGTGCGCTCGCCGCCCGAAAGAGGTCGACACAGTCTGAGCCGGGACAGCCGTCACGCTCCAGTCGGCGCGCCACCGCCCCTACGGCCGGGCGGACCTTTAGCTCGGAGGGGATATAAAGCGGACCCCGCCGGGAGGAGCCGACAATTCGAGCTGACCCGGTGAAGCGCGAGCAATTCGTGCGAGAGTGGTTTGTGATTCTAAGTGTCGACGACGCTGTGGTACAACGCACTTTTCTTCCGGACATCGTTTTCGACCACGGTGGTTGTTTTTGAGACTTCTTCTAGATTGTTGATGATCTGGCACGTCCATGGTACACCCCCCAAACATTTTGTAAAGTGAGCTTGCCTATGGTATACTCTCTGTGTATTACCATCGGTGAATAAAAACAATTTTATTAACTTTACTTTCTTTTGGTCACAGCAGTTATAACAGTACTTGTGCTGTATTTACTGAATTTAAATATTTTAAATAATTTACATAAATATTAATTGCACATTAGTACTCTTTGTCATGGATATACTACATTTACATAAGAAATTTTCTGGTTTTCGGGTTCGCTATTTTTAAATCTTTTAGTTATTATTGCCTCCTTATATCTTCCGCTACCTTTTTTTGAGAATAGTCTATGAAATTTTCGTCCAGTTTCCCTGATCCATTGAGCAAATGCTGAGATGGCCCCTTGTTTTGCTTCTGGACATAAATGTAACTTCATTTTCTGTGCACGTCTTCTAGAATTCAGTGGGAAATACAATTATTCAAATTATCGTGTCCATGTTGTCGCGGCAGGAAGTAATAAGAGCCAAAATTTATTGCTTATTTATGTTTGAAAATAGATTTTATTACATGGGAGTTTTTTTTGTTGTTTTTTTCTCCCTTTCAAAATTCAAAATTTATTGCTTATTTACCCTTGAAAATAGATTTTTTTTACATGGGAGTTTTTTTGTTTTTTTTCTCCCTTTCAAAATTCAAAATTTATTGCTTGTTTATCCTTGAAAATAGATTTTATTACATGGGAGTTTTTTTTTCTTTTTTTTTCTCCCTGTCAAAAATTCAAAATTTAAGTAGTATATGACTTAGTGTAGGGATCACAGAATTTTGAAAATGTGCACACAATTCACTTTTCCCCATAGTACGTCATACGCAGTTTCTGTTTTTTTTTTGACGTAAAAAAAAATAAATAAATAAATAAATAAACATGAAATGTTTCATCTATAGGTATCTGAGTGAGATATTTATTTATTGTAACTATTTTATGATTTATTTATACAGATTATAATTACACAAAATAAATCAGAGCATATGACATCCTAGTGACATATTGTTCCTCCCAAGTTACTTCCGCGAAGATATTGCGTGTGCGAACCTGTATAAAACCTTGCAACATACAAAACAGAAAGTTTTAAATTAAATCTACTGTGAACTAAATAATTCATAAATAGGCTGAACATAAAGCTGATGACTACGCAACACAGCAATAAATTAGAATGTATTGAATAAATGGTTCACAATTAAAGAAAAACTAGACCGTAAAGAAAGATAACCGAACTGAATTAAAACTTGAAATAACGACTCTTACAATAATAAGTATGGAGTATCAAGACGATAATACATTTCAAAATTCTCTGAAACCATTACAGAGAGTGATACAAGGAAAATTAGTGAGGGCAGATCATTTAGTACATTAAGCACTCAAAGTGCTAACAAAATATTATGAAAAAATGTCCATATTATGAAAAAATGTACCAATGCTGTAAATGGCGAATAGTTAGTTCTAGCTATGCACTTATGAACAGTGTCCTCTTTGACTCGTGGGGTTGTCAGGTGAGCTTTCGACCGCCGATGAGCAGAGGGGTAAGCGAGCGTGTGCGCTCGTGCTCGCCAGGAGGCGTCCTGGTCGGGGCTCCTCTACGCAACGTTCTGCTTCCTTCTGCCTGCGTTGCCTGCCCCTGCTGGTTTCTTCTCTCTCTTGTCTCGACGCAGCATCCTCATGAGAAGGACCTGGTAGCCCCCTTCAGGAGCTGCCAATCACATGACGATCGCCGCCCGGAAGAAGTCGGTGACGTAACCCGCCGCTCGATAAGCCAAGTCCCTATCCGTACGATAAAAATCATTCGCGCTGTTTGAAAAAACATTTGAAAAATTGTTGTGTGTACTGAACCACATTATAACCTCAGTGAGCAGTTCAATTCCTCCGGAAATAAGAACCATTTTAATGTACAGTTTAATTCTGTAACAAAAGAGACAAGATAATATTTGAATTTTACTATATTCTTAATCGTTTAGGGTAAGATCAAATAATGTCTTACGTTTTCGCGTCGACTGTAGAGCCACTTCTGCCTCTGCCCTCTGGTGTCTGTCCATTGCCCGTTGCAGTGTGTGCCGTGGGAGGGTTGTTTCCCTCCGTGTGTCTTTGGACCAGGAGGATCTGACCCCCCTCTCGGCGAAGTACAGAGTTGCCTTGCTTGAGGTACTGCACCTTTCTCAAGGTCAGCGCGAGGCTTATAACATTGCATAGCGCTAAACAGCACACAGGGCCGTAATATAACAGTGCGGTTCCAGATTTTATAAAAGAATAAACGCCAGCCAAACCTGGAACATGGTTGGAAAAATATTCTTATTCTTATTCTTATATATTATTTCTCAAAGGGCTGTTTGGTCTTTTCAATAAAGTGGGCGACATACGAAACCAATCTGTATAAAGAAGCAATGGATTGAAAAATAGTGTTTCGTTTCACCTACACATGGGACATTCGTATTGAAAAAGTGCGTTAAAAATACGCAAATATTAATTTCCGGATTTATTATTTCTGATTGCCGCGCGATCTTTCGGAAGAAAATTACACTGTCGGACGGCGACGGGAACACACAGTGTTCTGGCTTGTCAGAACCAGTGCGCGTTTCGTGCACGTAAATGTGATACGTGTAAGCACAGTTCTAAAGATTTTACAATGAATGTTTTTTATAATGAAATATTAGATTGATAGCTATTTTAGGGTCAATAACTTGGTGGCAGAAATATACTACATGGACTTTATGGTGACAGATAATAAGTACTGTATATAAATGAAGGATGGTTATGTGTAATAAAATTTGTGTACCTGAATTTATGTGATCCGAAAGGGAAACAAATAAAACCTTCAATTAAATTGTTGTAGTGATTGTTACTTTATTTGTAAAGTTTTACCAAGAAACAAATTTTGAAAATCTTTGATTCCTGTAGTTGAAAATGTTTTGAAAATCTTTCATTCTTTTTATTACTGAAATCTCATACATTGCCTACAAAAGTGTTAGAGATTGCCTGTTTTCGAATATGATTGGAGCTGATTAATAATAATTATTAGTGTAAAAGAGTTTAAGCAGAAAACAGTTTGGTTTTTTGACTAACCGTGCGATAATCGCACGGGTTCTCACTAGTATGTTATTACCTAAAAATCAAAATCCCAGTTAAATAAATATAAAGATTTTTCTCTAAAATTATATCAATTGTCACTGGGTAACTCGATAAATCTAAATTTTGTGAGAAATCGGGTAAATATATTTTATAGAAGACAATCATCACTGTCACTTGGTGAATACGTTTGCAAGTCTCTAATCTTAGGATCTAAGACGTATATTGAATGTGCGTCTTTAAATCTTTTCGAATAATGTTAATAAAGTTTGGTAAGTTATCATGACTTTTTCAAAATTCAATGTCGTAATCGATATTGAACAAATTCACTTTCTCAGTTTGCACATGAAAATATAAAACCAAGGTGTCTTTACCTAAGACATTACACTTATTCATATTTTCAAAAACGGCACTTCATTTTATCTAGTTTCTCACGCCAAGATAACTTGAACAAGAGCAGTTATCCAATTTGCACATATTAACACAAAAAAAAGGAATATGGACTTATCAAAGTAATCTCACAAATACAGATTTTAAAAAATAGGCAGTTCATTTCATATATTTTTATGGATACAAAAATAGAGACATACTCAATAAATGTCTATAATTGTCCTTTAAGGTAAGGACAACTCAAACAGGGTTGCCACATGTGTTGCGAGATTTTTTTCCCACCACTACAATGGAATTTCCCCCAAATAACCTCTCCAATGAAGCAAAATTACTCAAGTTTAAAACAAAAAATATTGTTCAAATTAAGGGCCGACGGCATGAGCTGTCTCTGACGATTCCATTGGCTTTCCCCTTAAATTCAAATAATTCAAATTAACTCTCGTCATCTAAGCTGCACGAAGCCGTATACAGTCTGCGTTTTTCTCAAGTTATTTTTTCTCATTGCTGTCGTATATTTCTCTCTCTCTCTTTCCTACATGGAAATTAGAGAAGTAAAGTCTAATATTTTGCTCATAATAATTAAAAGAAAAATATTTCTATCTTGACTCCTGATGAAAATAATTTCTCTTAAAAATCTCTAACCATTTACCCGTCCATTTGAGTTCCCGATTTCTTTCTCCACAACGAATAAATCCCAGTTTTGGGGTCAAAATTCCCCAATCAGGGAACCCTGAACTCACATGTCTGTGAGTATAACTAAATTAGAGTTGATCTTTTGAATACACGTGTTTTCGTTGAAGGGAATATGATTACACCGGTCTGCATCATTTTTTATGACTGTGAAACTTTATTTCTTTCTTAATGCATTTTCCACAATGATTTCAAATCTGCAATCCATATTTCCGGATCAGCTACAGTTTTCTCCCCTACAAGTCGATATGTGTTTGACATTTGTAGTCTTTATTAGATGTTAACTCTACAACGAAATATTTCATTTTTAGACAAATTGCTACAATTACTTGAGTAGTGTACGTGTTAAAGATAACTAAATTTCATCAATTAACATGAATAGACAAAGTAACTAGTGGTGCCACAGAATGGCACAGAGTTTCTCGTAGTAACGTTTTTTAATTTCCTTGGTATGTGGACTGGCTTTACGGTCTTGCCCCATCCTCTAGCCAGCTGCGATCTATCGTCACCAAAATAATTTTTTTTTTTACATTTTCTCAACTCTTCGGTTTCCAAGTAGTATATCCGAAATATTGCTTTTAAGTATACTAAAAAAGAGTAAAACCTCGTCCTATATAAAAATTTGCATAGAAAAATTTGAAAGCGTTTTTAAGAAAATGACGATTAAGCATCCCTGTAAAAGCGAAATTTGAAGCTCTATTTCACAGGAATCTATTGAGTTTTCTAAAATCTTCATTTCTAGTAATTTAGAAAACACTTCCACTCCCGAATGAAATAATGTATACAGATCGAAGGAAATGTGCCTACCATGGTATGAGACATATTTTAAAAAAATGATATTTGTGTAATTCGAAAAGAATAAAATAAGAGAATACTCTCGAATGAAATTTCCGTCATTTTATACAGTTCCATTGCCATCATCTGTTGGAAAAGTTTGAAGCAAAAATTTGGAGCCATTTTTGACAAAATGGTATTTTGAGGGTTTCTGAAAATGCGGAATTTGAGGTCATTTTAACAGGAAAATGTTGGGTTTTCAAGAAATTTCATATGACATTATTTTGTTCGGTCATGTACTCATAAATACAACTATAAGTATTATAGAATGGCACAGACGTTCTCGTAGTAAAGTTTTCTAATTTTCTTGGTGTGGACTAGTATTGTACAGTCGTGTCTTTCCTTGCCTGCTTCCAGCTATTGCGGGCAAAGATTTTTGTTCAGTTTTCGCAACTTTTCCGTTTCCAAATAGTACAACCTAAATTAAATTTTAAGAATATGAAAAAAGGCTAGAACGTTGCCTTAAATTGCAATTTACATTGAAAAATTTAGAACCGTTTTTAACAAAACGGCGATTAAGCATTACTGAAAATGCGAAAGTTGAAGCTCGTTTTTTAGAAATCTATTGAGTTTTCGAAAAACATCCTTATAAGTCATTTGAAGTTCTATTAACAAATGCAATAATGTACATAAATTGATAGAAACGTGCATATTAATGGCTTGAGAGATATTTCAAAAAAATTACAGCTGTGAAGTTTTTGAAAAAAAACAACAAAAGAATACAGCAAAATGAACTTTACTTCATATTAAACAGTTTAATTTGCACCATCCATTGGAAATATTTTAAGAAAAAAATTTGGAGCCATTTTTGAGAAAATAGCGTTTCTGAATATGCGGAATTTTGAGCTCATTTTTACAGAAAACTGTTGCGTTTTCGAGAAACTTATTTAACATTATTGAAATCACATGTACACATAAATTGAATAGAGTGAAGAAATCGGCTGCTGAAGTAAATATTACCGACGTGAGAGACAAGTCAAAAATTTCATTTTTTCAGTTTTTGGAAAAAGAAAAGTATAAAGCAATATGGAGTTTATGTCATGGTATAGGGTTTGTTTTGCACTAACACTACAAAAAATTTAAAGAAAAAATTTGACGCGGTTTTTGAGAAAACTTTTTTGTAATTTTTCGAAATTGCAAATATTGCACGCTGTATTGCACAAAAACTACTAAAATTTTCAAAAAAGTATACGTGACCTTTAATAGCTATAGTTGTTAATATGAGTGACAGGAGAAATTTATTTGTCTACTGCTCATCCTTCTGTCTTACACTGCGTTTAATATATTTACCTGGATTGTTAAGTGATTCAATGTAACATACTCGTGTCTCCATAAGTGAGGGGGCGTACCACGCTGGCGTCTCATCCCACTTCGGTTGAGTAAACAAGAGGGAACACGTGACTGTCAGCGCTGCGGGCACCCCCCAGGCGAACGCTGATATCACCAGGAATTTCTTTCCGCTTCCTTTATTGAAGATTGTTATGTGCAGCCTACAAAAGAAAGAGAAATAATCGTTATTGACGACATAAGTTGTTTCCGCTAGCAATGTACACCCAGGCGTAGTGTTCCCTTTCCTTTCCCTAGCTCCACGAGCGATTGGAAAGGATCGTGAAATCTATAACAATCATGGCAGCTCCCATGCGATTGCGTAATGGCGAAGAATCTTTTTCTGCTTCATTTATTCAAGCGTATCATGCGTAATTTACAGAAGAAACGAAATGAAACTAGAGGTGATACAACTGCACGTCCATTTTCACGTTAGGATCGGTTATGTAATATTATAATAAAGCGATTCCTGTCTATATATCAGCAGCAGCAGCAGCAGTAGCAGTAGTAAACGAGCTTTACTTAAAGAGTCATGGGGAGGATATGCTGGCTAAGACACCGCTGAAGTGTGAAAGTGCTGTAATTGTTAATAATATCCTGTTAGACGAAACACTAAATATGAATGAGTGTAATGAAGTAATGGTGCTTGATTCATTATTACAGAACCTGGAAGACCTCACGTCCCAAGTATCCGCCAATAGACATACTAAAGGTGAGTTCAAGAATGGGATCGAAGAGTCAATTAGATGGCATCCCTACAAAAGATTCTGGGCTGCAAGCGTGTCTCTGTACATCAATCTATTCAATGTGACCTGGCGTCAGAAACCACATACACTGTGTCTGACGCTTCTAGACCAACTGTAGGCTCCGATTGAAAAGAAAATGGTGAATTGTTTAGAGAAGAAATTAGAAAAGCTGATACCTTCGATGACACCGAGAAGCTAATGAGAAGCATCTGATTGGAAGACTTCTTCCAGATAACAAAAATGACAACAGGAAATCCCTTAAAGACAAGGGATGGTGATAGTGTTTTTTTACAGACGAGCGCCAAGATGAACGAAAACCCTACCTGGAATCTCAGCTCCTGGAAAAGTACTAGAAGTCGATGCTGTGGGTTCTAGCACCGCACGAGTTAAGTATGTAGAGGAGAGTACTAGGATTAAACTGGATACTAGGATTAAATAGAAAGGAACAAACGAAGACTAGGATGGTGTACCTAATTACAGTGCAACCGGAAAAGGACAATAATAAGAAGTCCAGGGAAAGACTTTATAATGCTATCGTTCTACTCAAAGAACTGGCAATAAACCAAAGCAGGACAAATTTAATGATAGCATTCTCCAACGCACAACGTTCTCTGCAGCTGCGTAAAACTTTGTGAATACAAAAATACACATCCAGGTATGCACTCCTCAACGTCAACCTCAGCGTAAAACGAAAACCCCAAAAGAACCTTCCTAAAGCTTGGTCGTGACAACTGAAGACAAAGATAAGATATATGCCGACTTTCTGAAGGACATCAAAAATAACTTATAGGCGGCAGGAGCTCTAGAAAGAGTGAACTCCGTCAGGAAAACAGGAAAACCAGAACATGTGATTTGCTCCTTACGTTGAAAGAAGGAGAAATGAAAGTCAGAAACATTATCACGGAGCAACTTGAGAAGACAAACGCCTAGATACTGAGTCAACGTAGAACAATACTACGTGTCAAGCAACTAGATGCAATAACTACTGCAGAACTACAAGAGAGACTACGCGCCGAGGCAGGAAATGAAAATGTAACTGCATGACATTCGGCAAAACCTTCATGATCAAGGCAAGGAACACCGAATCATGATCAACGTTCTACAAATAAATGTCAACAGATATAGATTGGCCCACGGCTTATTAACGGAAGCGATACGCGGATTTGACCTAATCCTCATCAGTGAATCCAACAAAAGTGAGGCAAAAAACAAATGTTGGTACCTCGATCGGAACTTAGACTCGCGCATCATTGTAACAGACTCCTCCACTAGGATCACAGAGTATGGTTATGGCGAAGGAGTTGTAGGGGTTAGAGTGGAAGGGCTGTATATATGCAGTTGTTACATCACGCCAAACACCAAAATAGAGGTATTTTCTCAATACCTGGATGCGCTCGAAAT
This sequence comes from Teleogryllus occipitalis, assembly GCA_011170035.1. Lineage (NCBI taxonomy): Eukaryota > Metazoa > Arthropoda > Insecta > Orthoptera > Gryllidae > Teleogryllus > Teleogryllus occipitalis. Next base: position 22,652 of record BLKR01005089.1, on the reverse strand, counting down.
AGAATTTACAGGGAAAGGCACTGATATGATAGTAGCTGGTGGCTTCAACGCAAAGTCTGCGGACTGGCGATAAGAAAACCCTAGGAAGAGATTGGTTACAGACTGGGCAGCAGAACTCAATCTAACGGTTATGAATACGGGAACAAAACCCACATTTGTAAGAGGTACGCAAATATCATTTATTGATATATTACTCTGTTCTGACAATTTAACAAACCGAATCTTATAATGGAAAGCCTTAGAAGAATAAACAGCCGGCGACCATAGGTACATAACCTTCAAAATATCTGAAGAGCAGAAAGACAAAGAATAACGGTGAACTTCCCCCCCCCCCCTCCGGCGGTAAAACTTGACAAAACGCAACTCCGACGTGCTCTTCAAGACAGTGCATCGGGAAAGTCCAACCATACACCTATAGAGTGCGTGAAATGTTTACAGAATACATGCAGAACTCCAAGATGGCTACAAGAGCCAACAAAATAGTTCCTTCATGGTGGGGTCGCAAACTCTCCGCCCTGAGAAAGGAGGTTCTTGCCGCAAGGAGAAAATACCAAAGGCAAAAACGCAAAAAATCCGCAGCAGACTTGAAACTAGACCTCTATAAAAACCTAAAAACGAACGTCTGCAAAAGGATTGTTCAAGAAAAATTGAAGTGTTGGCTCCAACTATGGCCTAATATTGAAGCAAACGTGGTGGGGAATGGCTTTAGAATAGCCATGAAAACACTGTGTGTTAATGAGCCTAGAGTACATTTGACTCTAGAAAGAAGACTGGATATCATCAACAGTCTCTTCCCATGACATACTAGGTAAATATGTAATATCAAAAACGACACCGAGGAAATTCCAGCTCTGACAGAAAGTGAGGTCCAGCTCGCTCCGAAGAAATTAAAAGAAGGTAAAGTCCCAGGACCAGACGGAATACCGCCGGAAGCGGTGAAGGTGCTGGTCGACGTGGACTTGCAGAACACAAAGCGTACCTTAGAATCACTAATGAAGCAGTACCTCCGGTAGGTACCTCGGGTACCTAGCTTAGGTAGGAAAAGGTAAGGAAATAGAAATGACAGCAGAGGTCTCACAGGGTTCAGTTCTGGGACCAACACTATGGAATATATCTGCTGGAGTTCTCCGACAACTGACTCCCGAAGGAACGACACTTATCGTGTTCGCAGATGACCTAGCAATCGTAGTTACAGCAGGAACGATAGAAGAACTCACATTCAATGGTAATGCACGCCTTGTGATAATCGCCATTTTCCTAAAAACGTCTTCTAATTTTTTAATGATAATTTCTATGCAGGACGAGGTTTTACTCTTCTTTGATATTTTTGAAGGTCAACTATTAGAAAACCGAAAAGTTGGGAAATTGTCAAAAAAGTGTACTTGGACAACGTTAGATGACAGCTGGAAAGAGGATGGGACAACACCGTAAAGCCGGTGCGCACCAAGGAAATTAGAAAACTTTACTACGAGAAAGTCTGTGCCATTTTGGAGTACCTCTAGTTCTGTTTTGGTTTCATTATACATGAACAGAATAGTCTAACTTACTAAACTACTTACAAACATGAATTACACTGTTTTTCCTTTAAGAGATATAACTTTCGCTTGAAAGTTATATTCTGAACAAATATGTTTTTTTACTGTAGGAGATACACGTGTTGGGGATAATCCATCCAGGGTAAGGTGAGATTTCTCCGAATCTCCTAGTTTCGAGCAAGTGAGGGTTCTACATCCCCATTTTCCCAAAGTTGAATTCGAGGCTTTGTAATGTAGGAGAAAATGATTTTGATGCCATTAATGACTCAAAATTATTGAGCATTATTTTTTAGTCATGAAATTAAGGGAGTGGTTCTCATTTCTAGTTCTCGTAGTTAGAAGTGAGTTTCTAAAGTTTGAATAGTAGCCCAGAAGAGAACAAAATTCAATTATTTTGACCATGCAAAATATTTTGAATTTTGAGTAAGTGGTGGTGCTAACTTTACCACCTCCTATTTTGTAACCTTAATTTCGGGGAGTTGTAGGGTAGCAAAAATAATGCTTATGGTGTCACTGAAGAGAACAAAACTACTTCAAAATGATGACGCAAGACTTTTTGAGTTTTGAGAAATTGTTTTTTTTCTTATTTAGGGTGTTTCGAAACAGTGACACTTGTTTCGACCGTACAAAAAAATTGAATTTTGTGTAGCTGGGGGTGCTAACTTTACCAGCCTCAATTTGATATCTTAATTTCAGGGTGTTGGGAAGTAGCCCAACATTTTTGGAGGGGGCTAATATTAGCCTAAAATTAGCCCAAAATTATGGCTCAAGAATGTTTCAGTTTTTCGAAAGTGGAGTGCTAGCTTTACCGACGTATCTGTGACCTACTCAAGAAGACAACGCCCTTCACTGAGCCCCCACGACTCACAATGAACTCTGTTCTACGTTTATTACTCCGGATATACGTACATTACATACTTACGCATATTACTGAGTAAATGAGTGCATGTTCCGAGAAGTAAAATTATTCTTGAGGACATAGTGTGAACTTCAGGTGTGAGAATTTGTTTGTGGAGCGTGCCATCACGTTCTCCTGGGAAACGAGATTTTAAACAAGAATGTGCCGTTATAACTTACATCGATGATTTTTCCGGTTTAATTCTGAGAGAGGTCGCTCGGCGTATCAACTGATGTCACTGCAGCTCCTCTCATCGGAAGTCCTAGTTTCGATTTCCGACGATGGCATGGTTTTCAACACTAGTTAGGTCGAATTATGGTCTAATTCTGTCGACTAGCTAGGGTGAATTCTGTCGCAATCTAGAGAAGATTTTAGCGGGCGGCTGCTCTGATGTATAGTTTTCCGTGTTTTTTATTATCTATATCAGGGGAATGTCTGAGTAGTCACCCCTTCCCCTCCACATTAGAAAACTCGTCATGGTCCGCGCGCGATCTTTCCTTCCCCTTCCTTGTCCTATCCTCACCCCTTACTTACACATACTTATACTTACATGCACTAGTCTACCCCACATGCCGGGAGACCGGTCGGGATCTTACTTGACTCGGCTGGTGCGATGCCCCGTTGCTGGGAGATACCTGATCGGGCAAACCACTGATCTCACCATCCAGCCGGGGAAGATCACCGCCACCTCCCGAAGAAAAAAATACGCTCTCCACTTAATAGACTAATTCTTTGACCCCGGTGAATAAGCTCATATGTCGACATTTTGTTGAAAATGAGTTATTTATACTCCTGAATTCTCTGAACAATTCTCTACAATTGTGAATAACCGGATAAGTTCAATTTCTTCTGGTTGACGATTAATAGACATGTGTATTTACGAACATCGCGTTAAGTTCTTAAAATCAGAAACCCTAACAAGATAAGTCTGCTTATTCACGCCGTATCAATAATTTGAGATCACGGATCAAAATCAAATAAGTCGAGTTGTCTCATTTTTCACGCTAGAAAAATAGTTTAAATAATCACAGGAGAAAAAATATTACCTTAGTAGTTGATGCGCACAGAGCCAATAACCAATCGAACAATTCAGATTTCATGACTTTTTTTAAGATTTATTCACTCGACAATGTCATTGATTTGATTAATTCTCCTAGTAGGTGAGTTTGAACATTTGGCGTTTCGTACAACGATCCAAGAAAGAAGCTTTTATTGCAGACGGCCATGAAGATGGTAGATGCAGAGTACCGACAATAAAGCGAATGGCTGTACGAAAAAACAAAACACTTGGATTAGAATGGAATATACTTTTTTTGTACCTGAATCCCCTTGCCATGTTTACACACAGGGACGTCAGCCACATCCAGGCAGAAGTCAGCACGAAGTACATCGACAGCGCTGCATACAAAAGACACACTCATGAGAGAAATGTTAGATTCCTCTGTACATAAGAAAGTTTAGGTCGCGACTCACACGCTCAACAAAGAGACAATTTCACAACCAGGGAAAACTTGTTGTACACAAGATGTTTATTACAACTAGTTGTTTGGTAATGCTACAGTAAACCCTCGTTACCACGAATTCGCTTAACGCGAATTTCGCCATAACGCGAACAAAACTTGCGTCCCGGCAAGGTATTAAGTAATATGGACATTTTTAAAAATCAGATAACACGAATTTTTTATAACAGGAACTCCGATTATTTCGGTCCCTTGGAGTTCGTCTTAATGAGGCTTATGTTACAGGAGGAAATAAAAAAATGTATCTTCTGATTCACATTACTTTCTCGTACAAGTGCGTGTATACGGAGTAATAATTGCAGTGAATGTAAGAATAAAGGTAGGTAATAATGCAGAAAATTGACGACTTGGTATGTGAAATACAGGTTTTAGGGTAGATTGATATGGAAAGGAAAGGAAAATTGAAATAAAGAAAAGAAAGGGAAGGAAGGAAAATTGGAAGGTAAATGTAATTTTTATAATGCATTTTTAACAGTTTTTTTTCTTTTCTTTGATTTCTTATGTCAGTTCTTAATTTAATTAACAATAGTATAATCAGTTTAAATTAACTCTATTATGGGGTTAGAAGTTGTTTTTTTGTGTTATCTACTAGTAACTTCTTATTCATTATTGTTTAACTTTTCATGGCTCTGACTGAATGCGTCTTTTACTCTAGTACATGACGTTAACTAAAATCGGCCCTAAGCCATCGTGGCCGGATGATTCGGTGCATTCTTATATTGTTTTTTATGATTCATTAATGTATTTGATATTATTTGTTAACATTCGATGCGTATTGCTAAAATAATGTTATTCAGAATTTATTTTCGGGTGCACTATTAGAGTTTTCCATTGTCAGTAATGACTCCAGTGTCTGTAACTTTGTTTGTTTTTAAAATTATTTTATATATGTTATTTTTGTTGCTCAATGTTGAAGAGCATGCACACTTCCTTTGTTTTCCCTGGTTTTCCCCGGTCGCTTAAGGCATATGCTGGGACGTTGTATTCTTGTCGCGTTCGTGGGCCCAGGGGCATGACATCTGTAAGTTGTATTTTATTTCTATTTACTAAATGTATCTCTAAATAATGTTCAATTTCTATCTATAAATTTATATATTACGTGGTAAGGTGGAAGAGCAGGTCTGATGGCCCGAGTCTCGCATCATAAATAAAGTCATTATTATTATTATTATTATTATTATTATTATTATTATTATTATTATTATTATTATTATTATTATTATTATTATTATTATAAGGATATTTTTAACGGCTGACTGCATGTCCGTCTGTGAACATGTCTGACATTCTGGATGAAGATCCATTTTTTCTTTCCTTAAAAATGTTGCTTCATCAATGGACCAAAACGAAGAACCCATTGGGATATTTTTAGATCTTTCGAAAGCTTTTGAGGTTATTAACCATAACATCTTGCTCTCAAAATTACCTTCCTATGGAATTCGTGGTATTGCCCTAGATTGGATAACTTCGTACCTTAAACATCGATTTCAAAGAGTGGAAATACCGTACTGGCACGAAAGGACATTATTTACTTATCTCTCCAATTCTTTGCCAATTGAACATGGGGTCCCACAAGGTTCGATCTTAGGACCTCTTTCTGTTGTACGTAAACGAGATGCCATCATCTGTTAAAAATGGAAGAACAGTTCTGTTTGCCGATGACACGAATGTTCTTTGCAAAAAAGAAACAATAAATAGTACAATTTCAGAAGTTTCAAATTGGTTTTGTAATAACAAGTTAACGAAGGAAAAACTGTTTCAATGAAATTTTGTGTTTCAAATCGGCAATCGTATGCTTCATTGAAAATGAACAATATGCAATTAGCTGATGTTAAGGTAAAAAATACTAGGTCTCTCAATTCAATCAAACCTCAAATGGAATGTACATATAACAGAATTAAACACTAAATTAACCTCGTTAGGTTATGCTTTGAAAATTCTTTCTAGTTCTGTCAGCCTTCATGTAGCTCCTTGCGTGTATTTTGAAAATGTACATTTCCGCCTGAAATATGGCATAATATTCTGGGGAAGCTCATCCTTTAGTTCCCAGACATTTAGATTGCAAAAGAAAATTTACCGAATAATGAAAAAATGCCATCCACGTGATCCCTGCAAGCCTCTTTTCATTAAGCTTGTAATCTTACCATTGCCTTGCCTATTTATTTACGAGACTGTAGTATTTGTCAAAACTGACTTACTTAACGGTGGGAACATATTTTCATGTAATACTGATATTTATAGTTACAACACTCGACGTAGAAATCATGTTCATCAAGTATCAGTATCAACAGCTCACTACAAGAAATCCAAATACAATCATGTACGTTACTATACAACGCATTGCCAGATGAAATTAAAGAATTAAAATTGGTACACAACTTTAAGTTAAAAGTAAAATATTTTCTGCTGCAAAACTTTTTCTATACAATTAGAGACTATACTGATCGTCAAAAAGAAAAATAATGTTTACTTTAACAAAACAATGATATTTTATAATGAATTAGTTTATATTTGTATTGTATAATTTTTAAAAAGGGTTCAAGTGCTTGTAACAAGTAATGTACTTCAGCTTCCGAGTCAATGACCCCCATCTCGATCGGGTTTTTGTCCAGTTTCCCTGATCCATTGAGCAAATGTTGAGATGGCCCCTTGATTTGCTTCTGGACGTAAATGTAGCTTCACTATGTGCACGTTTTGTTGAACTTTCCGTTTGCTTGTAGTAGTAGTAGAGCTTAGGGTGAGTTTCTTTTTTGTTAACAATACAGAAAAATCAAATCTGTTCGTTTGTTTACCGTTAAAAATAAGTTTTCTAAAATTTGGCAACGAACATATCTAGTTTTTGAAATGTTAATCTCTTGCTTTTTTAAATTTGTTGTTATTATTATTATTCATCTTTCAACTATTAATAGTTAAATTGTTGGGAAGGGATTCTGAAACTCAAGAACCGGCAAGAATCAGCAACCGGTTCGTGTTACTCTCTTTGTCGGTCTTCCCTACCTCATTAACACGAACTGCTAGCGGCACATACTTTAGCTCTCACGCGGGCGTGAATTTTGGTGACAGGGTTGTTAAGTTGCAAGTCCAGCGAATGTCTCGGAGCAGATGTTGTTCTTACCAGAGATGAAGTCTATTTTTCGTGTGTTGAATATGTTGTATGTTAGTTTAGTAAGGCACCGCTAGATGCAGTTGCCGCACTGCGCGCTACTCTCTAAGATCTGAACCATAGACAAATGTGGCTACTCTGTGACATAAGTGCTCTGTGCCCAGTACAACTGTAACGGTGCAGTACAAAGCATGTGCTCGTTTTCTCAAATAAAACTTTTATTAAATGAACAAGTGTTTAGTTAATCATAACATGGCGCAGTCGTAAGCTGTCGAACAAGCTGTCGAAAACCGCAGTCGTAAGTTCCGTGTGTTCTCAACAATAGTTTTGAATGCAAAATCAACAAGATAAAAAGTTGCCTGATGTAATTCAGTGCATATATTAGAGATCATTCGAACAAAGAACATGCTCGCAAACAATGGAACCGGTAAACCAGCCGAAGCCAATGTCCATGGAAGGGTATCTTGGAATCAACTGGCAAAAATTCAAAAATAGTTTCCAGTTGTAGTGTTGCAACGGGCATCAACCAAAAGGATGAAGAAATCCAAGTGGCAGTTTTATTGCATTGTGCCGGTGACAGTGTTGTCGATATTTTCAACACTTTAACATTGACTCAAGCAGAAAAGAAAGTTTTTAAAACAGTGCTAAGTAAATTGGACAATTTTTTTACCACAAAAAATATCAGAATACCTTTCCTTGCTAGCGGACTGATAGCAATCCCATCGCCAAAGCGTTCTCAAAGCTGCATTCTCTCCGAGCCCTCTTTTCCTTCCTCGGCAACATTCATTCATTATCACCGGCGACATAGAGAGAGACTGAGCACTTTATTTTATCCCTAGATGAAGCATCCCTGAGAAATTCACCGTTATCATGCTCTCAGAGGACCGAGTTGCACACATTTTTGCTTCGATAGAATGAGTAAAGTGAGTAGCGATTGTTACTGTTCCGAACGCAGATTTTGAGGCAATTAAAGAAGCTTAAACAAAAAGATTATTGATTAACTTGGCTATCCGGGAGACGCCGCGTCCAGGGCACATGTGCCAACGTTTCGGTCGTCATTCTGCGACCTTCCTCAGGGCGTAGTACTGCGCGGAGATGGGCTGCGCACGGGTTTATATGCAGTTTCTCTCCGTCCGCTGATAGGCCGGATGATCAGCCAATGCGGAGAGAGTGCAACGGCCAATCAGGGAAAGGGCTCCCCGGGCGGGGTGGGGGAGGCGCACCGCGCGTGATCGGACGGCATAGAGCAGGGGGGCCCGTGCCGGGTCTCGGTCAGGTGAAAAAGACGTTTCCAGGCGTCATGCAGACGTAGGCCTTTATCAGTGTTTAGATTTTGGGGATGTTTAATAATTTCTATTGCCTCTTTTACTCTTCTCGTTCCCCAGCGGTCTTCTCTGACTAGGAGGCGGGTGTCACCAAATAAAATGGCGTGGCCAGTTTCCCATGCGTGGAGGGCTACGACCGACTTGTCAGTGTAGTTGTACTTGTAGTGACGGATATGCTCTCGGAGCCGTTCCTCTATGGTCCGTCCTGTCTCGCCCATGTAACTGCTGCCGCAGCTGCATGGGATCTCATATACCCCTGATGACATGAGAGGCGGTATGCGATCTTTCACACGTACGAGGTTTTGTCCGAGCTTTGTAGGAGATTTGTAGGTGGTCTTGATGTCGAAGCGGCTCTTCGGAGTCTAACGATTCCTTGTCACATACCCTAATTACTCTGATGGCGAGAGTTTTCAAGACCCCTCGTTTCGTTGCCGGGTGATGATGATGAGAACCGGCGTGCAGGTAGCGGTTGGTGTGAGTTGGTTTCCGGTAAACACTGTCCACAACTTACTAGATTTTGTAATGTCCCCCCTCAAACGCACTATATCTACTTCCTCTTATTCCCATTCATTTTGATTTAATCTACCAATATACCGTCATATCAATACCGTCATATTATTAGAGAGGCTTTTCTATACGCGAATGGAAACTTTTCTTAGGAAAAACGAAGTGTTTTCAGACTCACAACAGGGTTTCAGAAAATCAAAATCTACGGAAACTGCCATTTTTTCTTTCCTTAAAGATGTTGCTTCGTCAATGGACCAAAATGAGGAACCCATTGGTTTCTCCCCACTTTTAGATCTTTCGAAAGCTTTTAACGTTATTAACCATAACATCTTGCATTCAAAATTACATTCTTAAGGAATTCGTGGTATTGCCCTAGATTGGATAACTTCGTAGCTTAAACATCGATCTCAAAGAGTGGAAATACCGTACTGGCACGAAAGGACATTATTCACTTATTTTTTCAATTCTTTGCCAATTGAACATGGGGTCCCACAAGGTTCGATCTTAGGACCTCTTTCTGTTGTACGTAAACGAGATGCCATCATCTGTTAAAAATGGAAGAACAGTTCTGTTTGCCGATGACACGAATGTTCTTTGCAAAAAAGGAAACAATAAATAGTACAATTTCAGAAAGTTTCAAATTGGTTTTGTAATAACAAGTTAATAGTTAACGAAGGAAAAACTGTCTCAATGCAATTTTGTGTTTCAAATCGGCAATCGTATGCTTCATTCAAAATGAACAATATGCAATTAGCTGATGTTAAGGTAAAAAAATTCTAGGTCTCTCAATTCAATCAAACCTCAAATGGAATGTACATATAATGGAATTAAACACTAAATTAAGCTCATTATGTTATGCACTCAGAATTCTTTCTAATTCTGTCAGCCTTCATGTAGCTCGTTGTGTGTATATTAAAAATGTACATTTCCGCCTGAGATATGGCATAATATTCTGGGGAAGCTCATCCTTTAGTGCCCAGACATTTAGATTGCAAAAGAAAATTATCCGAATAATGAAAAAATGTCATCCACGTGATCCCTGCAAGCCTCTTTTCATTGAGCTTGTAATCTTACCATTGCCTTGCCTATTTATTTACGAGACTGTAATATTTGTCAAAACTGACTTACTGAACGGTGGGAACATATTTTCATGTAATACTGATATTTATAGTTACAACACTCGACGTAGAAATCATGTTCATCAAGTATCAGTATCAACAGCTCACTACAAGAAATCCACATACAATACATTTACGTTACTTTACAACGCATTGCCAGATGAAATTAAAGAATTAAAATTGGTACACGACTTTAAGTTAAAAGTAAAATCTTTTCTGCTGCAAAACTGTTTCTATACAGTTAGAGACTATACTGATCGTCAAAAAGAAAAATAATGTTTACTTTAACAAAACAATGATATATTATAATGAATTAGTTTACATTTGTATTGTATATTTAAAAAAAAGACTCCTGTATACCTGTAACAAGTAATGTACTTCAGCTTCCGAGTCAATGACCCCCATCTCGATCGGGTTTCCTAATCCTTTTCCCTAATCTTTCCCTAATCCTTTGAGCAAATGCTGAGATGACCCCTTGATTTGCTTCTGGACGTAAATGTAGCTTCACTATGCGCACGTTTTGTTGACCTTTCCTTTTGCTTGTAGTGGTGGTAGAGCTTACGGTGAGTTTCTATTTGTTAGCTATAGAGAAAAATCAAATCTTTTCGGTTGTTTACCGTTACAAATAAGTTTTCTATAATTCGGCAACGAACATATCTAGTTTTTGAAATGTTAATCTCTGGCTTTTTTAAATTTATTATTATTATTATTATTATTATTATTATTATTATTATTATTATTATTATTATTATTAATTCATCTTTTAACTATTAATAATTAATTTGTTTGGAAGGGATTCTGAAACCCAGGAAAGCGTGCGCAGATGATTTTCTCCCCCATACGTCACATACAGTTTTTGACTGTTTTTGACTAAATAAATAAACAAATAAATATCATACTATATAGAGATCTTAAAAACTTTTTATTGTAAATATAAGTTATTCATTTACTAGGACATTTAATTTTAAAGATGGAAATAATTATTATCAGAAATGTGTCTGTCTTTTTTGTATCACATGTAATGTATTTCAATTATATTGTAATTCTTATATAAAACAGTTACCTTAAACAATTTTCTGGTTTTAAAAATAAAAATACCAAATGCAGTCTAACGAATCCGGTTTATGAAAATTGCACCCAATAATTAAGACATACATTTCAAATGTAATGGAGACATCAGCCTGGAACTTTCAGAAATAATAATTTCGGTGAAAATCGTGCATACGGTTTTTCAGCTGTCGTTGTTCTCAGACACACAGAAAACGGTAGACGGGCTGACTACACACATTTACGGTATCAAGGATCCACAAAACGCAAATTGTGATTACTGAACGCATTATAGAATGTAATTTATGATATGTTAGAACCTAAATTACCCATTTTTTATAACAGGGTCCTGCAATAAAATTTTTCTGCCGTTAAATCTTTTTCTGATGCAGCTACGTACTCTATATAATGTATGAAGAGTGTAGGAAGTAAAAGTAGCTCAAGAGCAAAGAAAACTCCAAACGTTGATTCGCTAAGGCACTAGGCTATCGTACTCATGATTGGTCACAATAAAGTATGCTAGAAAACCCAATAAATTCCTCTAACTTTCACATTTTTTAAGCAAACTGTTGAGTTTTTGAAAATCTATCATGAGAAAACGAGCAACTTATTCGCGAATCGTGTTCTATCTATAAATATATCCCTGTTTCAAATATCCCTGTTAAGATTTTTTGTAGAAAATGAGGTACAGCGTGCACTTAGTTATAACTATATCCAGCATTATATTCAACCAAATATTTAGAGCAATATTATGTGGAAGCTATGACAGTCGCACCAGAAAATCTTATAAGAATGGACATTCACATATTCTGATATCGATTTTTTTGTGGATTTGCAGACTTATTTCGTATTGCGACCATTACATGATTTGTGTACAAAGAGATATCTTGTTCAGATTGCTACCATTGAGACTAGGGAAGTGAGGTAGTGTAAATTAATATCCGCAGAGAAAGTTATTGTTAGAGCATTTTGCCTATTACAATGCTTCAAACTAACAATCATATTAGCGCAACATCAATACACGAGCAAGAATAACATTAAAAGACGCTTTCTCTAATATGCGATTTGTATATTAATAAACTCACCAAAATACTTGCATACAGCCTGAAGATCTGACGGAATGTGTTGTTTTGAGTCTTTGTCCAACCGGTCGCTAATTGTGAGGTAGTACACAGTCTGCCCGATGTTGAAAGCCAATAGGGAGACAGCGTGGCTAGCAAGGCAACGGCCGTGTATTTTTCGTCGCATGCTCTTGTTGCATGCTATAGAAAACAGCGACACCGCCAACAGCAACGCAGAGAGCATGCACAGTGGTCGGAGCAGCCAGTAGAAGCCTCTGGCGATACGTGGGTAGTCGCAATAGAAGAGCCCTTCGCGCAAGCTGCCGTTGCTGCTGCGGTGGAAGCCGAAGCAAGAGGTCCGTGTGGAGAAGTGGAAATCATGGACACCACTGGAGTAGAGAGCCCATTCAGCGTGCCATTTCTCAAAAGGCAAAAGACGAAGCCTCTTACACGAAGGGAAAAGTGAATGAGGAAACTCGGGGTCAAAGACTGGAAGAGTGGATTTATCCGGCGTCCAGAAACCTTCAGCGTCGTTTTCGCACTGCCAATGTCCTTCTTTACTCCTCATGCTTTGGGCGCCCCAGCAGCAACTGAACGCGCATTCCTCCTCACTGCATTTTGTTTCAAAGCGCATCGCAAAGGGGCCCAGAGGCGGGAGGGCGGCGTCCACACAGTATTCAGCCTTCCTGAATCCGCCGCCTGGCTTGGGTCGCGCGATGTAAAATTCTCCAAGGATGGCGACAGTGTTCCTCCAGAGGTCCTCTTCTTCAAGAAGAGCTGGATCCCACAAGGTGGACGCGTTGACAGGAGAAACTGCATCAAACAGGAAAGGATCCGAAGGAAAAACCACATAACGGATGTCGTCCATCGGGAGACCAGGCGGATGCCAGCGAACCATCCACTGGCTGACTAGAGGAGGCATAATTCGGCCGTACATATCTCTTTTAATTGAGAAGTTGCTTGGCCAATTAGCTTCTACACACGACTCCCCATCCGCCGAGAGCATCTGGTGCACGTTGCAGCACTTCCACAAAAGAGCTTTTTTATGTTCTAGCTCAGTGCCAGAAGTGGCCGCCAGGAGCGCCATATGCACAGTGATTAGGACATGAACCCGCATTGTTGTGAAGGAGAACGAAGATGGCTTGGCTCTAGGAGTTAGCAGTACTTCGCCCTTAATGTGTGCATTCTCTTCTCTTTTGCACACTTGCACGATGCTCTTTAGGAAGATCTCAGGTGACAAATGAATGGCCCGAGGTGTCTTCCAGGAAAGGTATTTGAGTGCGTTCAACAATTCAGAGATCTTCCTAAACGAGGGCTGGGCGAAAACTGAACACGAGACGTGCGAGCGTCGTAGAGACAGTGAGAGACGAATCACGACCTAGAGAGCGAGTGTCAGTCCATGCGCGAAGGAATAAATTCTCGTCCTCTTCCTCTCCCTGACAGTCTCCTGGGTGTACAGGAACTTCGCTGATATCTGCCTAAATGAGGGATGGACGACCTACGTTGCTGAACGAACGCGTGCGTCGTAGACACTGGCACAGTTCAATCATATCTTGGAGAGCGAGTCTGCGGCTGTGAGAGGTGAAGGAGGAAATCCACACTTTCCTGTCCGGGAGCCAAGGATCTCAGGAAGTGGTGAAGATAAGCCGAAATCCTAATAATATACTGACACCAACGATAACAAGAGAAAAAACAAAAAAGAAGCAAATGGAACAAGAGAAGGAGAGAAAAGTAGTTAAAAAAGAAATATATAATCAGAAAAGAACATATATATATATATATATATATATATATATATATATATATATATATATATATATAAAGAATGTCCCAAAAATTACTCTTAGGACAATTTTAAGCATATATTGTGTAATAAACTCCTTTGACATTCCGAATGGCCGTGCTACAATAATTATTGAAAATTCTGTTAGAAAAATATTTATATGCAAGACTTTGTGTTGCAGAAAAATATAAACACTCACGAAACATGTAAATTATTAATTATATACACAATAAATTAATATATTTGTTCACAAAGAAGCAATTACATAGAAATAATAGCATACAATTCACAAAATTCGACTGCTTTCACTTGCTCTTATACATACGTATTATACGGGAGTAATATATGTGGTATAGAGGAAGTTATGTAATGCTGCGGAAAATTGATTTCAAGATTTCAACGGAAATACATGTTTTGAGGTCCCTTGATACCGAAAATGTCCAAAACATTCTTCCGTCTGTCCCTCCGTCCGCCAGTCCGTCTGTGAACACTACTAGCGCCTAAACCACATGTCAGATCTTTTCCAAATCGAAGAACCTCTTTCGATCTGGCTCTACTTGAATTTTTGTAAATTTCAAAAACATTATTTAAAATTTGGGGGTACATTACATGAAGATCCCTCAGACATTTTCAAAATTTTCTCAAAATCGGCTCCAATTTTTTTCTTTCAATTTCTTGTAATAATAAAGTAAAATACACTTATAAAGGTAGCGTAGGTCCGATTTTCACGGTTAACACTGAATTTTCCAAAATTGCAAAAGTTTGAATTTTTTGGCGTCTTCCTACAACTATAAAATTGAAGATACAGATTTTTCCTTCAAATAAAATTTATCCATAAATAAATATTTCATTGAGGTCATGCACATTTTTTAAAAAAAATTCAATACTCTTCGTGCGTGCAATATTTGCAATTTAAAAATTTACAAAATGAAGATTTTCACAAAAGGCACCTAATTTTTTCTTTAAAGTTTTGGTGGAGTGAGGCCAAACAAACCCTATACCCCTACATTAACGCCATATTGCTCTATTCTTTTGTTTTTTCAAAAATTACAAAAATATATTTTTTTACATTTGTTTCACATCGGTAATATTTACATTAAAGGCAATTACTTTACATTATTATATGTATGAGTACATGTGCTTTAAATAATTTAATATAAAGTTTCTGGAAAACACTACAATTTTAAATTAAAATCCTTGATGCCGAAAATCCAATTGGAAGCAAAACGTCCGTCCGTCCGTCCGTCCGTCCGTCCGTCCGTCCGTCCGTCCGTCAGATCGTCCGTCAGACCGTCTGTGAACACTCTAGCACCTAAACAACACGTACGATTCTTTCCAAATTGAAGAAACCCCTGTCTATCTTGCTCTAGTTGAAGCTATGAAATTTTGAAAAACATCCTTTAAAAATTGGAGGTTCTTCAACTGAAGCCTTAGGAACATTTTCAAAATTTTCTCAAAACTGCTCCAAGTTTTCCTTTTAAACTTCTTGTATAAATAAAGTAAAACACATTTATAAACATGGCATAGGTCCGACTTTCACGGTTATCTACGAATTTTCCAAAATTGCCAAACTTTGAGCTTCTTCGGAGTCTTCCTACAACTACAAAAATGAAGACGGAAGATTTTACTTCAAATGAAATTTGATGTTCATTATTTAGTTCTTTAATTAAGGTCACGTATATTTTTTTGAAAATTTTAGAAGTTTGGGCGCAAAAGTACATGTAATATTTGCAATTTCTAGAGTTACAAAACAAGATTTTCACTAAAACAGCATCAAACTTATTCTTCAAAGTTTTTGAACGGTCAGTGGCAAACAAACCCCATACGATCACAAAACCCCAACTTTCTAGGGAGAGAAGAGCTCGTTGGTGAGGTAGTCCTTGCATGCACCGGACTCCCCTCCCCTTTCAAAGGAGAGAAGAGCTCGTTTACGAAGTAGTCCTTGCATCCTCCGGACTCCCCTCCACTTTCAAAGGAGAGAAGAGCTCGTTGGCGAGGCAGTCCATGCATCCACCGGACTCCCCTCCACTTTCAAAGGAGAGAAGAGCTCGTTGGCGAGGTAGTCCTTGCACCCACCGGACTCCCCTCACTTTCAAAGGAGAGAAGAGATCGTTGGCGAGATAGTCCTTGCATCCACCGGACTCCCCTCCACTTTCAAAGGAGAGAAGAGCTCGTTGGCGAGGTAGTCCATGCATCCACCGGACTCCCCTCCACTTTCAAAGGAGAGAAGAGGTCGTTGGCGAGGTAGTCCTTGCATCCACCGGACTCCCCTCCACTTTCAAAGGAGAGAAGAGATCGTTGGCGAGGTAGTCCTTGCATCCTCCGGACTCCCCTTCACTTTCAAAGGAGAGAAGAGCTCGTTGGCGAGGTATTCCATGCATCCACCGGACTCCCCTCCACTTTCAAATGAGAGAAGAGCTCGTTGGCGAGGTAGTCCTTGCACCCACCGGACTCCCCTCCACTTTCAAAGGAGAGAAGAGGTCGTTGGCGAGATAGTCCTTGCATCCACCGGACTCCCCTCCACTTTCAAAGGAGAGAAAAGCTCGTTGGCGAGGTAGTCCATGCATTCACCGGACTCCCCTCCACTTTCAAAGGAGAGAAGAGATCGTTGGCGAGGTAGTCCTTGCATCCTCCGGACTCCCCTTCACTTTCAAAGGAGAGAAGAGCTCGTTGGCGAGGTATTCCATGCATCCACCGGACTCCCCTCCACTTTCAAATGAGAGAAGAGCTCGTTGGCGAGGTAGTCCTTGCACCCACCGGACTCCCCTCCACTTTCAAAGGAGAGAAGAGGTCGTTGGCGAGTAGTCCTTGCATCCACCGGACTCCCCTCCACTTTCAAAGGAGAGAAGAGCTCGTTGGCGAGGTAGTCCATGCATCCACCGGACTCCCCTCCACTTTCAAAGGAGAGAAGAGGTCGTTGGCGAGGTAGTCCTTGCATCCACCGGACTCCCCTCCACTTTCAAAGGAGAGAAGAGATCGTTGGCGAGGTAGTCCTTGCATCCTCCGGACTCCCCTCCACTTTCAAAGGAGAGAAGAGCTCGTTGGCGAGGTATTCCATGCATCCACCGGACTCCCCTCCACTTTCAAATGAGAGAAGAGCTCGTTGGCGAGGTAGTCCTTGCACCCACCGGACTCCCCTCCACTTTCAAAGGAGAGAAGAGGTCGTTGGCGAGATAGTCCTTGCATCCACCGGACTCCCCTCCACTTTCAAAGGAGAGAAAAGCTCGTTGGCGAGGTAGTCCATGCATTCACCGGACTCCCCTCCACTTTCAAATGAGAGAAGAGCTCGTTGGCGAGGTAGTTCCTGCACCCACCGGACTCCCCTCCACTTTCAAAGGAGAAAAGAGATCGTTGGCGAGATAGTCCTTGCATCCACCGGACTCCTTCCACTTTCTAAGGAGAGAAGAGCTCGTTGGCGATGTAGTCCTTGTATCCACCGGACTCCCCTCCACTTTCAAAGGAGAGAAGAGCTCGTTGGCGATGTAGTCCTGGCATCCACCGGACTCCCCTAAACTCTCTAAGGAGAGAAGGGCTCGTTGGCGAGGTAGTCCTTGCACCCACCGGACTCCCCTCCACTGTCAAAGGAGAGAAGAGCTCGTTGGCGTGGTAGTCCTTGCATCCACCGTACTCCCCTCCACTTTCTAAGGAGAGAAGAGATCGTCGGCGTGGTAGTCCTTGCATCCACCGGACTCCCCTCCACTTTCAAAGAAGAGAAGAGCTTGTTGGCGAGGTAGTCCTTGCATCCACCGGACACCCCTCCACTTTCAAAGGAGAGAAGAGCTCGTTGGCGAGGTAGTCCTTGCATCCACCGGACTCCCCTCCACTTTCAAAGGAGAGAAGAGCGCGTTTGCGAGGTAGTCCTTGCATCCACCGGACTCCCCTCCACTTTCAAAGGAGAGAAGAGCTCGTTGGCGAGGTAGTCCTTGCATCCACCGGACTCCCCTTCACTTTCAAAGGAGAGAAGAGCTCGTTGGCGAGATAGTCCTTGCATCCACCGGACTCCCCTCCACTTTCAAAGGAGAGAAGAGCTCGTTAGCGAGGTAGTCCTTGCATCCACCGGACTCCCCCCACTTTCTAAGGAGAGAAGAGCTCGTTGGGGAGGTAGTCCTTGCATCCACCGGACTCCCCTCCACTTTCAAAGGAGAGAAGAGCTCGTTGGCGATGTAGTCCTTGTATCCACTGGACTCCCCTCAATTTCAAAGAAGAGAAGAGCTCGTTGGCGAGGTAGTCCTTGCATCCACCGGACTCCCCTCCACTTTCAAAGGAGAGAAGAGCTCGTTGGCGAGGTAGTCCTTGCATCCACCGGACTCCCCTCCACTTTCAAAGGAGAGAAGAGCTCGTTGGCGAGGTAGTCCTTGTATCCAGACTCCCCTCCACTTTGAAAGGAGAGAAGAGCTCGTTGGCGAGGTAGTCCATGCATCCACCGGACTCCCCCCACTTTCAAAGGAGAGAAGAGCTCGTTGGCGATGTAGTCCTTGCATGCACCGGACTCCCCTCCACTTTCCAAGGAGAGAAGAGCTCGTTGGCGAGGTAGTCCTTGCGTCCTTGCATCTCACCGGACTCCTCCACTTTCAAAGGAGAGAACAGCTCGTTAGCGAGGTAGTCCTTGCATCCAACGGACTCCCCCACTTTCTAAGGAGAGAATGAGCTCGTTGGGGAGGTAGTCCTTGTATCCACCGGACTCCCCTCCACTTTTAAAGGAGAGAAGAGCTCGTTGGCGATGTAGTCCTTGTATCCACTGACTCCCTCAATTTCAAAGAAGAGAAGAGCTCGTTGGCGAGGTAGTCCTTGCATCCATCGGACTCCCCTCCACTTCAAAGGAGAGAAGAGATCGTCGGCGTGGTAGTCCTTGCATCCACCGGACTCCCCTCCACTTTCAAAGAAGAGAAGAGCTCGTCGGCGTGGTAGTCCTTGCATCCACCGGACTCCCCTCCACTTTCAAAGGAGAGAAGAGCTCGTTGGCGAGGTAGTCCATGCATCCACCGGACTCCCCTCCACTTTCAAAGGAGAGACGAGGTCGTTGGCGAGGTAGTCCTTGCATCCACCGGACTCCCCTCCACTTTCAAAGGAGAGAAGAGATCGTTGGCGAGGTAGTCCTTGCATCCTCCGGACTCCCCTCCATTTTCAAAGGAGAGAAGAGCTCGTTGGCGAGGTATTCCATGCATCCACCGGACTCCCCTCCACTTTCAAATGAGAGAAGAGCTCGTTGGCGAGGTAGTCCTTGCACCCACCGGACTCCCCTTCACTTTCAAAGGAGAGAAGAGGTCGTTGGCGAGATAGTCCTTGCATCCACCGGACTCCCCTCCACTTTCAAAGGAGAGAAAAGCTCGTTGGCGAGGTAGTCCATGCATTCACCGGACTCCCCTCCACTTTCAAAGGAGAGAAGAGATCGTTGGCGAGATAGTCCTTGCATCCACCGGACTCCTCCCACTTTCAAAGGAGAGAAGAGCTCGTTGGCGATGTAGACCTTGTATCCACCGGACTCCCCTCCACTTTCAAAGGAGAGAAGAGCTCGTTGGCGATGTAGTCCTGGCATCCACCGGACTCCCCTCCACTCTCTTAGGAGAGAAGGGCTCGTTGGCGAGGTAGTCCTTGCACCCACCGGACTCCCCTCCACTTTCAAAGGAGAGAAGAAATCCTTGGCGAGATAGTCCTTGCATCCACCGGACTCCTCTCACTTTCAAAGGAGAGAAGAGCTCGTTGGCGATGTAGTCCTTGCATCCACCGGACTCCCCTCCACTTTCTAAGGAGAGAAGAGATCGTGGCGTGGTAGTCCTTGCATCCACCGGACTCCCCCCACTTTCAAAGAGAAAGAGCTCGTTGGCGAGGTAGTCCTTGCATCCACCGCACTCCCCTCCACTTTCAAAGGAGAGAAGAGCTCGTTGGCGAGGTAGTCTTGCATCCACCGGACTCCCCCCACTTTCTAAGGAGAGAAGAGCTCGTTGGGGAGGTAGTCCTTGCATCCACCGGACTCCCCTCCACTTTCTAAGGAGAGAAGAGCTCGTTGGGAGGTAGTCCTTGCATCCACCGGACTCCCCTCCACTTTCAAAGGAGAGAAGAGCTCGTTGGCGATGTAGTCCTTGCATCCACCGGACTCCCCATCACTTTCTAAGGAGAGAAGAGATCGTCGGCGTGGTAGTCCTTGCATCCACCCGACTCCCCTCCACTTTCAAAGGAGAGAAGAGCTTGTTGGCGAGGTAGTCCTTGCATCCACCGGACTCCCCTCCCCATTAAAGGAGAGAAGAGCTCGTTGGCGAGGTAGTCCTTGCATCCACCGGACTCCCCTTCACTTTCAAAGGAGAGAAGAGCTCGTTGGGGAGGTAGTCCTTGCATCCACCGGACTCCCCTCCAATTTTAAAGGAGAGAAGGGCTCGTTGGCGAGGTAGTCCTTGCATCCACCGGACTCCCCTCCACTTTCAAAGGAGAGAAGAGCTCGTCGGCGTGGTAGTCCTTGCATCCACCGGACTCCCCTCCACTTTCTAAGGAGTGAAGAGCTCGTTGGCGAGGTAGTCCTTGCATCCACCGGACTCCCCTCCACTTTCTAAGGAGAGAAGAGATCGTCGGCGTGGTAGTCCTTGCATCCACCGGACTCCCCTCCACTTTCAAAGAAGAGAAGAGCTCGTCGGCGTGGTAGTCCTTGCATCCACCGGACTCCCCTCCACTTTCAAAGGAGAGAAGAGCTCGTTGGCGAGGTAGTCCATGCATCCACCGGACTCCCCTCCACTTTCAAAGGAGAGACGAGGTCGTTGGCGAGGTAGTCCTTGCATCCACCGGACTCCCCTCCACTTTCAAAGGAGAGAAGAGATCGTTGGCGAGGTAGTCCTTGCATCCTCCGGACTCCCCTCCATTTTCAAAGGAGAGAAGAGCTCGTTGGCGAGGTATTCCATGCATCCACCGGACTCCCCTCCACTTTCAAATGAGAGAAGAGCTCGTTGGCGAGGTAGTCCTTGCACCCACCGGACTCCCCTTCACTTTCAAAGGAGAGAAGAGGTCGTTGGCGAGATAGTCCTTGCATCCACCGGACTCCCCTCCACTTTCAAAGGAGAGAAAAGCTCGTTGGCGAGGTAGTCCATGCATTCACCGGACTCCCCTCCACTTTCAAAGGAGAGAAGAGATCGTTGGCGAGATAGTCCTTGCATCCACCGGACTCCTCCCACTTTCAAAGGAGAGAAGAGCTCGTTGGCGATGTAGACCTTGTATCCACCGGACTCCCCTCCACTTTCAAAGGAGAGAAGAGCTCGTTGGCGATGTAGTCCTGGCATCCACCGGACTCCCCTCCACTCTCTTAGGAGAGAAGGGCTCGTTGGCGAGGTAGTCCTTGCACCCACCGGACTCCCCTCCACTTTCAAAGGAGAGAAGAAATCCTTGGCGAGATAGTCCTTGCATCCACCGGACTCCTCTCACTTTCAAAGGAGAGAAGAGCTCGTTGGCGATGTAGTCCTTGCATCCACCGGACTCCCCTCCACTTTCTAAGGAGAGAAGAGATCGTCGGCGTGGTAGTCCTTGCATCCACCGGACTCCCCTCCACTTTCAAAGAAGAGAAGAGCTCGTTGGCGAGGTAGTCCTTGCATCCTCCGGACTCCTCCCACTTTCAAAGGAGAGAAGAGCTCGTTGGCGATGTAGTCCCTGCATCCACCGGACTCCCCTCCACTTTCAAGAAGAGCTCGTCAGGAGGTGGTTGCATCCACTGGACTCCTCCTTTCTGAGAGAAGAGCTCGTTGGCGAGGTAGTCCTTGCACCCACCGGACTCCCCTCCACTTTCAAAGGAGAGAAGAGGTCGTTGGCGAGATAGTCCTTGCATCCACCGGACTCCCCTCCACTTTCAAAGGAGAGAAAAGCTCGTTGGCGAGGTAGTCCATGCATTCACCGGACTCCCCTCCACTTTCAAAGGAGAGAAGAGCTCGTTGGCGATGTAGTCCTGGCATCCACCGGACTCCCCTCCACTGTCTAAGGAGAGAAGAGCTCGTTGGCGAGGTAGTCTCTGCACCCACCGGACTCCCCTCCACTTTCAAAGGAGAAAAGAGATCGTTGGCGAGATAGTCCTTGCATCCACCGGACTCCTCCCACTTTCTAAGGAGAGAAGAGCTCGTTGGCGATGTAGTCCTTGTATCCACCGGACTCCCCTCCACTTTCAAAGGAGAGAAGAGCTCGTTGGCGATGTAGTCCTGGCATCCACCGGACTCCCCTAAACTCTCTAAGGAGAGAAGGGCTCGTTGGCGAGGTAGTCCTTGCACCCACCGGACTCCCCTCCACTGTCAAAGGAGAGAAGAGCTCGTTGGCGTGGTAGTCCTTGCATCCACCGTACTCCCCTCCACTTTCTAAGGAGAGAAGAGATCGTCGGCGTGGTAGTCCTTGCATCCACCGGACTCCCCTCCACTTTCAAAGAAGAGAAGAGCTTGTTGGCGAGGTAGTCCTTGCATCCACCGGACACCCCTCCACTTTCAAAGGAGAGAAGAGCTCGTTGGCGAGGTAGTCCTTGCATCCACCGGACTCCCCTCCACTTTCAAAGGAGAGAAGAGCGCGTTTGCGAGGTAGTCCTTGCATCCACCGGACTCCCCTCCACTTTCAAAGGAGAGAAGAGCTCGTTGGCGAGGTAGTCCTTGCATCCACCGGACTCCCCTCCACTTTCAAAGGAGAGAAGGGCTCGTTGGCGAAGTAGTCCTGGCATCCACCGGTCTCCCCCTTTACTTTTCAAGGAGAGAAGAGCACGTTGGAGAGGTAGTCCTTGCATCCACCGGACTCCCCTCACTTTCAA
>BLKR01005088.1:0-89233 GCA_011170035.1 Teleogryllus occipitalis | reverse complement strand
CTGCGGCGGCAGGGGCGCGGCGCCACGCGAGGGGCGCCTCGGGCGCACGACCGCTGCGCTGTGTTGCACTGCGCAGGGGGAAGGGCAGACGGCGATGAAGGCGGAGGCGGAGATGGAGGCACAGGCGTTGGCTCAGGCGGAGACAGAGGAGGAGGTGATAGAGAGGGCAGAGATAGACGAAAGTGGAGGCGCAGGCTGAACTGGAGGTGCAGGAGGAGGCGGAGACGCAGCCGCAGGTAGAGGAGCAGTTGGGAGTCACAGGTGAAGGCGGAGATGCAAGCGGAGTGAGGCGCAGTTGGAGTTGGAGTCGGAGGCGCAGGCGCAGGCGGAGGTGGAGGCGTAGGCGGAGGTGGAGGCGCAGGTGGAAGCAGAGGTGGAGGCGGAGGCGCAGTTAAAGAGTCGGAGGTGCAGGCGAAAGTGGTGGCGGAGTTGGAGGTGGAGGCGTAGGCGGAGGGGGAGGCGGAGTAAAGACGCGGTTACGGTCGTAGGCGCAGGTGGAGGTGGAGGTGGAGGCGAAGGCGAAGGCGCAGGCGGACGTGGAGGTCTAGTTGGAGATGGAGGCGCAGGCGGAGATAGAGGCGCAGTTAGAGTCGTAGGCGCAGGTGGAAGCGGAGGAGCAGGTGGTGGCACAGGTGCACCGACGGTAGAACTCTGCATTGAGTGGAGAACCAACCGCCCGTGGCCGACCGACCATCTGCTGGCCAGCAGTGGACGGCTTTCTGCCACTGGTTGCATCCGGTTCGAGCGCTGACATCCGTTCGGGCGCGGCGCCCGCTCATGCGCGTTGCCACTCCGAAGTCTAGCACCTGAGCAGTCTTGCCTTGTTTTAACCCGATTGCGGCTTCTTTTACAAATTCAGCCTTTCATGATGTTAGGAGTGGGCTATTTGCAGTGTTTATTAAATAAAACATACTAAATATAAATTACATTTCACCTCGGCGAATTCCTGTGGCTATCTTTCACTTGCTCCTCTAAGATGAGTCCAAGTATTACGCTATTAATTTAGTACATAGTATAATTTTTTCGTTAATTATTTCAGTTCTTTCATTCGAAGATTTTAAATCAATGAAATTTACTGGAAAAGTCATAACTTTTTAAAATATATACATGTGTGTAATTGTTATGAGATTTTTACATATACATTGCTATTCTTATTTGCAAAATAAAAGCAGACTTTCAATGCTAATTTTTATAACAACTATTATTTTGTTTATTCATAAGTGTACTCATACCCGCGCTTTTCATATCTTCACCTCTAGTAAAATTCCCTAATTTCTTCTCGTGCTGCCTCGTTTCAGTGCCATTTTCTCACAGCTAATTATAAGGTTGCTTGGTGGCTGTGAACTGCAAATGTGATGCTGATGAAGGTAGCTTGGAGGATTAAAAGAGTTCCGCACTGTTAGAATCCAGTGAAAGCGACGAGCGACCGATGGCGACCGATGGCGACCGATGGCGACCGATGGCGACCGATGGCGACCGATGGCGACCGATGGTGACCGATGGCGACCGATGGCGACCGATGGCGACCGATGGCGACCGATGGCGACCGATGGCAACCGATGGTGACCGATGGTGACCGATGGTGACCGATGGTGACCGATGGTGACCGATGGTGACCGATGGTGACCGATGGTGACCGATGGTGACCGATGGTGACCGATGGTGACCGATGGTGACTGACGGCTGCTCGCCGCTCGTCCGCTTCCGAGATTCACATAAGCTGTACGCTGGGCAACCGCCTTCCCGGTCGTACATCAAGCGCTCGCCACACAAACCGACAGCTGCGAACGCCTCTCTCGCGCGGAAAATTAGTGAAAATGTGATGAACATGACTGAATCATCAGTGAACGCTTTATTCACAGTTATGGTGGTGGAGGGAATGATGGGAAGTGCTGCAGCCAATCATTTTAAATTCTCCGTGTTTGCGCCCCCATCCAAAACACACACACGCACGCACACAAGGGGAGTCTGAGTCGGAAAACACTATCTCTGAGGGACGCAAGGAGTTTAGCTGTGACTAACGGATTTAAGATAAGATTTCAGCCCAAATATTAGTAGTTAGTACTGATTATTTCGTTGAACGTCCTCTAAGGTTTACTCTGGAAGTCCTTGAAATGTGTTTTGTTCAGTGACGCCTACAGTCTTGAATCTACTTCAAACAAATAAGTTCCGGTGAGAACTTGTATTGTTAATTTTTATCCAGAGATAAAAGACAGTGAAAATCATAGTTAAATACAACAAATAAAACGACGATACAAAACTCTGTACATAAAAATAATGCCCTTGAATGGTGAACTTATTCAAATTTAGACAAATAATTAATGACGACGGGATGATGGCGGAAACAAGTGGAAACGGTTATGTAATTTTTAATAAAATAGTGATCATCGCTAAAAAGTGCCAATTCAATGATGATAGAATTGTGTTTTGAAAAGTGAATGGTTATTATCAGCGAGTACAAGTGCAAAAGAGACAACTACGGAAACAGGGAAGAAAACGTACTTGTAAACTACAGAAGGTCTATAATTAACTTCCACTTTCAGAATATCCTCTATTATTTATATACTGTACCCGCATAACTTTACTTAGACCCTACTCACTCCTCATGAAACAAATTTGGGAGAAAATAGAATGTCATTAATTCATTGAATCGCGATGTCATGTCACATTCACGTTCTATGCAACCGTATGGCGAGGATTTTGTGAATGAAATAATAAGGCTCGTGCAAATGAAAGTAAATAATGAATGAAAAACCGCCGATAAATGTGCGCTGGGCGAAAATAGGGAAGGAAATTGTCTGGCGTTTCTTAAAACGTTAGGGCGGGTGGCGCTGTAAAACAACTCCCAGAAGAGCCGATAGGCTGACAAGTGTCGGCCGACGGGCAACTGCCGCGTTGAGGTTCCACCGTCCAGCGAATGTATCTACTTTGGTTCATTTCGATGATGGAATATAATAATAACTACTGGTGCTAAGACATCCCGTACTTTCATGCAAAATTACGCAAAAAATACTCGAAACGTCGAAAGATTGTACATGTCCTTAATTCAAAATTTATTTTTAAGAAACAGATTTTATTACGAGAAAATCTCTATCTTCATAATTGTGGTTGTAGGAAGACGTCAAAAAAATTTTGGACTTTTGCAATTTTCAGAGTTTTCAACGAAAATGAGACCTGCGCCATTATCTTAAACGTCTTTCACACTATCCAACAACAAAGTTTAATGAAAAATCATCATGCCATTAAAAAAATGGAAAATGTCCCATGGGATTATTGTAAAGTACCTTCCAAAATAAAAATGTGAGTTTCAAATTCTAGGCAACATCAATCAGCCAGATCGATTGGGAATATCAATTTTAAAGAAAATCGGTTGAACGGTTTAGTTGCTAACGTTATTCGCAGACGGACGGACAGACGTTTCGCCTTCATTCGATTTTCCTGGCCTTTTCCGAATTCTGGCTACACCACGTATTCGAGTTTTTTTGTTTTTTTACATTAGCAACTGGATTTATCCAGTTTTTATCTTCCGACGCCCTGTAATAGGAGTTTTCTGCCGAAAATTTGCCGTTTTTTTACTTTTTACGCAGCAAAACTTTCATAACTTTCTCTCTACTGCGTAAGTGGTAGCGAAAAAGTAAGAAGACCATTTATTTCAATTACGTCCCTGTATAAGGAAAACTAAGTAATCATTGTGTGAGTATATTACAACGAAAATGGTATTCTTAAAGTTATCATATTATTAAAACATTTATGCATTTAGGATTAGTTTTGTAAGAACAATTTTTTTGATAGTTTCCAGTATGGCACAAAATTATTTTTCTTTATTAAAATTCTATAGTAAGATGCAGTAGGTTGAAAAATAAATTATTATATTGTTAAAGTTAAATGGCAATTGCATTTTTATGAATGTGCAAATAAAGCTATTTTTGATCAATATCATTTTGTTTTTCATGATGCAAATGATCCTCTGAAAATATTTTTTCGAACTTAGTTATATGCTTGTCGAGTGAATAAATAAATAAATAAATAAATAGATAAATAAATAAAAGTTCTTGCAGTTTTTTGAAGGCTGCTTTGTTATGCCAACATAAAGAGACAAGTGAAACTGAATTAAAGTAGGATTTCAATTCAAAATTAAGCTTTTTAGAAAATTGTCTGTATTATACGTTAGAGATAGATGACGGTTTTTGATACTTTGTAAGAAAACATTGACACAAAATATTGGAAGTGTGCTACCGCTGGAAAGGGAATTATTTCATAGTCCTTCATCCAATAGATTTTAGGGAAAAAAATCAGATTTTGATACTCAAGACAGATGGTTGAAACACATATTATAATCGCACAGAACTTGACAACGCTGTGTCCCAGGATTTTGTGCCGTAGGTACCCATGGAACATAAGTGGGAACTGGGCTGGGAACAGATTGTGTGGGGGTCACGAGTTTCGGGGAGGTAGGAGGGTACTCTCAAAGTTTAGTAATATAAGAATGGGTACAAAAATTGAACATTGCAAAGAGGAACGAAAGTGAGACCTGCGTGAGAGTGAGACTGAGAAAGTGAACGAAAGTGAGATTTCCTGAATTCATTCAGGAAAAGAAACTCCTCACAGCGTTCAAATGGACTGTGGGGTCACTCAGAGACGTTTACTATGAGGTTGTAGTGATTCTTTCTTTAAAACGGTATACGTCTCGATTCTGAAGACACGACATAAAAATGTGACAGCATGGTCTAGAGCGACTGGGGAAAGAATGCCCAGTACCGGCTATCTCGAAAATGGCAGGGAAACGCCATTATATACTTTATTTACAATTTTTACTTATACACGTTCATATAAAACTTTATGCTTTTTATAAACTACTTAAATAAGATTTATTCCTTAAATGATATGGCTGGCGCAGCAACATGATGCATGATCATGTGAAAGGATTTTTCAATTTCCCATACATTTATTGAAAAAACCTGGAAAAAGTGAACACACCTTATCTTGTAGAGATTTGTATATATATATATATATATATATATATATATATATATATATATATATATATATATATATATATATATATATATTGAATTAAGTTGAATCTACGCGAAAAACGAGGTCATTGTGTTTTGATTATGAATCCTTTAAATGCCCTGAAACAATTCACTAAAACGTGAAAACAAGTGTGTCTACAAACATTTAGATAAGTAGGATATTTTCACTAAACTACAAACGCTAAAAATAGTAACCGTTTTGGGGAAGTCTTATCCCCACATTGGAAGTAGAGAAAATGTGCAACATGGGAAGGATGCGATTGTGATAGTTTCGGTTGGCGTTGGAAGACGTCGCCAAGCAGCCCGTGGAGTTGAGCGGGGGGCAGAGGAGGGACGGCTCCGGGGCGCGCGACAGCTCGGAGGCGGCGCCCGGCGCGGGCGGCAGCGCGACAGCCGGCGAGCGGCCTGCCAGGCGCCCATGACGCGCGGCGCAGCCGAGGGCGAAGGGCGACGGGCGTGCTGGCTTCAAGAAAAGCCAAGGTGGTGAAAGACGAATGGTTACCGCGGTAGAGTATGGATCGAAGCAAAAGAAACGGGCTGCAGGCGTGCAGCTGGGGGACGAGCCGTGCAAGGCACTAGCGGAGGCGATGGCGTCGGCGGTGGCGTTCGTCCTGGTGGAAGAAGCGCATGAGACGGTGCTCGACGACAATGGCTGCGACGACTTCGGAGGCGGCGGTGATATTCGCGGGCGGCGGCGGCAGCGGTAGTGGCAACGGCGGCGGCGGCGGCGGCGTCTGCTGCTCCCGGACTGAAGAGAAGAGAACCGGTCCGGGCGGCCCGCCGCCGACGGCGAGCACGGGCGCGGGGGGCGGGGAACGAGGTGGGCGCGGCGCCGGCGCCAGCGACTCGTCGCCCGCCAGAGGTCAAACCCGGCGCCGCCGCCGCCGCCGCCGCCGCCTGGCGCCGACCGCCTGGCGCGGCGCCGCGTGGCGCGCGTCGACGCTGCTGCGGCCGCCGCCTGCACGCCGGCTGGCGTCGCGGTGCGATGCGGGGCGGGGCCGGGAGGGCCGGAGCGGGACGTGGCGGTCGTGAAGGGCGAGGGCGGGAGGGCGGGGCGTGGGCGGCGGGGTAGGGCGTGAGGGCGCGAGCGGGGCGGAGCGGGGCGGAGCGGGGCGGAGCGGGGCGGAGCGGGGCGGAGCGGGGCGGAGCGGGGCGGAGCGGGGCGGAGCGGGGCGGAGCGGGGCGGAGCGGGGCGGGGCGGAGCGGGGCGGAGCGGAGCGGGGCGGAGCGGGGCGAGGTGGGTGGGAGAGACCCGTGGAGGCGCCGGGGAGCGCTCCACAGCCGCGCCCTTGCGGCTTTTACTACGCGCGCGGCCTTGGGAACGAGCGAAATATCGGCTGATGAAGGAAAAAGTGACCGACTACACGGCGACCGCAAGGCGACCCGCCACATTCGGCCCGTTCCTTTGCGTGAAACCAAATGTCGCTGACAACAACACACCTCACAACTCACAGATATTCATTTGTATTTTAGGCATTACTTACTAACTTCCTGTGGTGATGGGTCATCACTGAAGGATGAAATAAGAAAGACATTAAAAAAGTAAACAGTAAGAAACCAGTTTGACAACAAGGAATTGTGTTAATAAACGCTTTTAACGAGATATAATGTTGAAAATCGGGTAAGAATAATTCAGACTGATATCGGTTTAATGTGATTTCTGCAGTATTTTTAGTTTCTCAGAATCACAAAAAAATGACGTAAACGATTATCACTTGTGATTCTGTTTACGTCAAGGGTCTACACAAATGACTTCTGTAGAAATATTCTATATATAATGTTCTATCTACTCACTGTATACACTCGTCTCGCATCGGGTAACCTTACTACGTAGCAGTACCAGTAGCACTAACAATAGCACTAACAGAAACACTAACAGAAACACTAACGGAAGCACTAACGGAAGCACTAACGGAAGCACTAACGGAAGCACTAACGGAAGCACTAACGGAAGCACTAACGGAAGCACTAACGGAAGCACTAACGGAAGCACTAACGGAAGCACTAACGGAAGCACTAACGGAAGCACTAACAGAAGCACTAACAGAAGCACTAACAGAAGCACTAACAGAAGCACTAACAGAAGCACTAACAGAAGCACTAACAGATGCTCTAACAGAAGCACTAACAGTAACACTAGAGGTGGTAGTCGTAGTCGTAGTCGTAGTCGTAGTCGTAGTCGTAGTCGTAGTCGTAGTCGTAGTCGTAGTCGTAGTCGTAGTCGTAGTCGTAGTCGTAGTCGTAGTCGTAGTCGTAGTCGTAGTCGTAGTCGTGGTGCGGTGGTGGAGGCTGTGATACTAGTACTAGGTGGCAGTGGCAGTGGCAGTGATAGCAGTATTAGTAGTAGTAGAAGTAGTAATAGTAGTAATAATTATAGTAAAAGAGAAAGTGAATAATGCTTTGGGCAAAAGTTTCTTTTTGGCACAAATCGGAAAATGCTATAAAAGTTCGAATTCTTATACAAAATGTTGAAGCTGTTCCCTAACACGTTAACAATTATCTAACATTGATAATATTATATAAATGAATTCGTTGTTTTATGATATTAACCAACGTGAATGTTCGCACTAAAAAAGAGGTATGGTTTTTTTGAAGCTCGATATTATAAACAAGAAGTATAAAATACATTATACTAGTGCAATACAGATCAAATCTGTTAAAAGGAAGGTGATGTGCTAAACGTGCAACTGACCTTTACAACAATCACCTCAAATATTCAATTTAGGTCGGTGTGTTAAATATGTTAAATACATATATCCCTTAGTTAATCTTAAATATGCTGTACATATTACATATGAATACATCGAAACACAAAGATTTTAAACTACAATTAGTGTTTCATACAATTTGCTACTATACGCCCAAGCACTATACTTACGAAAGAAGAAATATATCTTGAGTTCTGTTCTTCCTAGCATAGGCAACATTGAGAATCGAATCTGCTTTTCTAGTTTAATATGAATTTATCATACATCACACTACGTCGTAAAGCACTGCCTTCTCCCCTTTACACTCCGTCACTTGAAATTATAGTGAAAGTAAATGAACAGAACAACGGAAATTTAAAGAATTTTTGCAATCCAATAGAATTTAAAGTGATAAGTTTAAGAAAATCTATGCTGCAAATAAAAAACTTTGCTCGACGTATGCATGGACACTGAACATTTTCATTAATACAATAATACAAGAATACTTCTCTCTTTCGGAATTTGGGTGTACTCTGACACTAGATAATATTTCGTATGTTCTGGACGTCGCACATTTATGTAATTACAATTTTCGTCGTCAATTCAACACCTGCTTTGACTAGAAACGTACAGACCGTAGGATGCTACTAATTCTCTGTCACATATATTTTGACTAACTCGTACTGACAAGGTAGCAGCCGAATAATAGGCCATTGTTTTCTTGTGCAAACGGTTAGGAAGCAAACAGTTGGCTTGAAAGCGATACTACTTTCTTGAATACAATGCGTATCACATCGTTGTCATACACAATAATTCTGCAATCTATTCAATGGCTCCAGCAGACAGAACAAACCAGTAAGAAACCAATTTCAGCCCGAGTAACAAAGTAAATAATGCATAATATATCTGTGTCGTAGTTGACACGAAATGAACAGCCATCAAATTACCTATGATAATTTTTTATCAATCTTTTTGATGTGTGTTTAACAGTTTGGTATTCCAGAATTATACGCGATCTTTTACATTACAAGATCGTTTATAAAATGATATCTTACGGCATATTACGACGTACTTGACGTTTCGGGCACGAACAATTGTGTCATTACTCATTCAGCCAATCGCAGCGAGAGAATCGTGAGTAGATAGCGATTCATCACCTGACCACCGTTTTTTCACACACCTATGTCAAATGTCCGAAATGTCACAATAAAGTTTATTCCAAAAATTAACTTTTATTCTCTTACAAGTTTATTTTGATATTATACAAAAAAAATAACGTATGCATCTCGTTTATAATGTTGCTTTATTGCGGGTGTACAAATATAAAAACTTCTTGAAGTCGCTCGTTTTCAAAACATTTTCTCAAAAAATAAAGTTTAACATTATAATTCTAGTTGCATACTATACTACTATATAATTTGAATTTCCTTTTTTCTGATATTCTAAGGGAGGACAAAAGGAAGGAATAAAGTAAATAAAAAGGGAAAAATGGAAGGGAAGAAGGAAGCAAAAAAAAGGAAGGGGAAAATAAAGGAAGAAGGAGAAGGAGGGGAAGGACGAGAAGAAGGAAAAGGAAAAGGAGAAGGAGAAGAAGGAAAAGGAGAAGAAGGAAAAGGAGAAGAAGGAAAAGGAGAAGAAGGGGGAGGAAAAGGAAAAGGAGAAGGAGGAGAAGAAGGAGAAGGAGAAGAAGGAAAAGGAGAAGAAGGAAAAGGAGAAGAAGGGGGAGGAAAAGGAAAAGGAGAAGGAGGAGAAGAAGGAGAAGGAGAAGGAAAAGGAGAAGGAGGAGAAGGAGAAGAAGGAAAAGGAGAAGAAGCGCGGTGCACGTGATCGTGTCCCTCGAGCGCTTCATGCGCCATCTGGCGGCCAGCGCAAAGGCCAACGTCAGAGCCGCGACAGGTTTCGGCATAAAGGCCCGCTTTTTTAATATGTAAATCGCGCAGCCGGCGTTCGCACCGTCGTCGACAGCTCGTGGCGAGATTTCTGTTCGCGGAGTTTTCCAATCCGCGCGGAACAACGCATTTGAATGTCGCTGCGCGGAGGCGGCGCCATCTGATGGGCAGGCGGCCAGCCATTCTGCGCCGCGGTGGCTGGTAGGCGCGCGCCTCCTCAACGCCAGTTTATCTGCGCCCGGCAGCGATTCGCGGCGCATTACACTCATTTACCGGGCTAGTTGTGCGGGCGGCACCCGGAGACGTGTGCAGAATCAGTCCCTATCGCTCGTTCGCGACAAAGGCTGCCTATCACGCCTGCACATGCATCCATGTACAGCATTTGTTACTAGTAAAAATGTCTGCTGTATTAAAAGGATAATGGTTCAAATTGAAATAGATAAGGTATTTCTATTGCTACTCAAGAACTCCTGTCAAGATTCTAAAAAAAGCATCAGTTCATCCAAACGTATTCCATCTTCTGAATATTGCAGTTTTTTGAAGCTTGGCAAAATTGTACAATTAGGATATTGTTTTCGAAGCAGGAAATCAATAAGAATGAGAAAATTTACATCAACAGCTAAAAGATTAGTGAACGGAAGTCTGCTATGATATGGCAAGAGCAACGCAAGCAGTAGTCACAAAATGTAGAAAACTGTCTGTATTTCCTACTGTTGATTTGACTAATCACTTTCATCATCGTCATTGGCCTTTGAATGTCGATAAATTTCCGTTAGAATTTCACCGACGTTCCCCGCTATCAGCTCTATCTGTATACTTTGAAATAAATATAATTGTAAAATCTGATCTCCCTTTTTACAATGTTTTAACAATTGTGGCATTCGGGTGTAAGAGATGACTGCTGACATTCTGCGAAATTAAGAGTATTGACTCGTTACACCATTATGTGCAGCTAACTTCGCGTAGTTCAAGCGATCATTACACTTTTTCAGGAAATGTGAGTTATCATTATTTATTATATTTATTAAATGTCAGTTATTATTTTCGTCCGCACTCCTCTATTGTAATTTCTTAAATGTAAAGATATTTAGGAAGTTAGGTGGAAGAGCAGACCTTTTGGCCTGAACCTCGCCAGAAATAAAGACTACAATAATAATAATAATAATAATAATAATAATAATAATAATAATAATAATAATAATAATAATAATTATTATTATTATTATTATTATTATTATTATTATTATCTAGCCTCTGGGATGGCTCATGGGCAGCGTACTAGCTTCCCGTGCTGTGGTCCGAGTTCAATTCCCGCTCGAGGCAAAAATATAGTTGTAGTTTTCCTTCAAAATCGTCCCTTTTTCTGTAGCTCTGTGACAATGAAAACCTCAAGCAGGCGGATCTTGCAAGTTACGGTGAAGAGAATACATCATGTTCGCCTCATGTCGCTCATACTCCCAAGCATGGGAATTTAACTAGGCCCAGGCAAGGGGGATACCGGAAGCTGGCCGGCGAAGTCGGACTACCGACCCAATAATTTAAAATACATATTAATAATAATAATAATAATAATAATAATAATAATAATAATAATAATAATAATAATAATAATAATAATAATAATAATAATAATTATTATTATTATTATTATTATTATTATTATTATTATTATTATTATTATTATTATTATTATTATTATTATATTTGACACCCTGACGCACATGTATCAACCTCCCACTTCTTCGGACCGCCGAGACCAATAGAGACCAATAGAGGCTCTGTCACTATGTTTCCGCCTGTGTGGTCCACAGGGCCACTTAGAATTGGGAGGCGCGCACGTCGTAGTAGGTATATCCGTTGACAGTGCTTTACTCTCCTGTTCGCAGGCAGACCACGAACTCCTGTCGCCCAACCTAATATTAACCTAGATAGGGAAAGAGGTTATTTCTTTGGGAGAGTGCATGGGGGTTTGTGAATCCCCTGACCATGCCAATGCACAGAAGCTAATATCCATGCCCGAGACGAAATGTGAGCAGGCGATGTTTCTTGTACAAACTGGGTCTAGATTCAGGCAAATGGTGTCGGGGTTATGCTAACTGCATGCTAAACCGAAGAACCTGAGTTGAAATCTCAGCGTCGACAAATTTCCTTTAATTTGAGAAGCTTATGAAAAGAAAGATCGAGCGACTTGCGATGAGTCAGGTCCAAAGAAGTGCAATCAACCACATAAACGAGTGCAATCAAAGAAATATTAATTTTCATTTATAATTACTTTACCCTAATTTTTATCTGAGATGATCAAAGAATGAATCACAGATCGTTGAGACAGGGATCACAATGAAACGGGACCATTCAAAGGATGTATAAAAATGTGTGAATTTGTCAGGCCATCAGTAAAGGGAACAGATGCGCGTTGAAATATGAAGAAAGGAGAACATGAATAGAGATAACAATTTTTTATTTAAACAATTGTACGTTATCTTCCTTAATTTTTGAGATTTTACATCATCAAAGAGTACTACACCCCATCTAGAAAGGCATTATCACACTTAGTGAGTTTGCATAAAATGGAAATTACAAGGAAATAAGTGAGAAGTCTCACATCATGTCAACGTCAAGTTGTTTTGAAAAGAAGGCGTTTCGAATAGAGACGAATAGTATATCAAAGGGAACATATTGTAACTGAGCATTAAAGATAGAAATACTTGAGAGAATAGTGAAGCCAATGAATCATTTTGGTGAAATTAAAGTTAGCTATGAAATGAACGGTAATAGTTCAACATTTTAGGGAGAACTTCTCACAACTCAGCGCGAGGCACCAGTGTAGCTTGACTACCACTTTTGCTGTCGTCGTGAAGAACTATAGGCAAAGAATAGATACTAAGCAAAGAACCTCTAAAACATTTTCAATTTTTTTCTGTTACTGTAATTTTTAAAAAAATATTATTTGCTTGCACAAATAATTGCTATAGCACATAAGGCCCAGTAAAACGACTGAATGTTCAAAAAGGCAAAATTTTACTTTTTTTGGCTCTTTCTACACATAGAACATGAATACAAATAGAAATTTTCTGAATTAACTAAATTGTTAAATATTGCGTGACACCTCCCAGTCGGGACAAGCTTTATGCTCCCGACTGATCTCCCGACATGTGTAGTAGTGTAGTGCATGTAAGTGTACGTTTGTGTAAGGGTGAGGATAGAACAAAGAAGAGGAAGGAAAGAGCGCGCGCGGCCTATGGCCCGTATGTTAGGGCACTCCCATGGAAAACTACCTACCAGAGCAGCCGGACACCAGAATGTTCGTCCAGGCATCAGTTAAATACGACCTGCCTTACTTGCTAATCGTGGTGTCGAAAATCCTGCCGCCGTTGGGACTCGAAATCTAGGGCCTCCCGGCCAGAGGCTCTGCAGTGACATCAGTTAATGCCCCGAGACACCTCAGCCAGCCCAAAAACTAAAATTAAAATTAAATTAGAATATTTTAATGAACTCTGGAACGACACAACTTGATCTTACTCCCGACATTATTACAGTTTCAGCTCAAAAATTTACAATATTAAAGTATTGTATAACATTTGCAAATAAAACAGTATGTATAGTAAGTATGCCCTATTGTAGCCTTGTTGACACCTTCAAACGTTCACAGGAGTTTATTAAAATTTCAGAAAAGAGAAAAAAATTGTGGACCTCAGAATTTTGTAGGAGAAAAAAAGGAGTTTGAAACTCTAAATCTCAATAATTGCACCTAATTGGAGCCAGCCTTTTGCGGCAACACGCAAGTAATTTTATTCAAGAGGAGCTTTAATGCATTTGCTTTCTATCTCATTTGTTGTTGTATATTATATAGAGAAGACAAGGTAGCTTTCTTGTGCTGTGAAACATCAACAAATGTATTTCAATGTTCTACTAACGAAGAGGAATGGAAACGTATTGGGCGCGAGAAAACAGCGTTACGAAACGGCGCTGCGTGGCAGTTCGTTTGCAAACCAGAGCGACACACTGCGACATCTCCATCACTTCGACGTAATACATTTAATCATTCCAGATCACGATCAGCCTGCTCCAGCAATTTATTGACAGTCACGCACACGCCAACGATTTAAATGAATTCCAGAAACAACGCAAGCAGCACTTATCTTCGCGTCGCACCCACAGCCAAGAAGCTGCCATCACGCGCCACTAAATGGATTTGTATGAGCTCCAATTTAATCGCGTCAGCGCACGGCTAATTGGAATTAGCTCTTGGGTGCAGTGCGCAACTGCGTGCTATGGCCGAGGTACGTCACCGCCACATACGGACGGTAGGCTGGGAAGGGGTATTATACGCGCTCGCTTTCTTGAGCCCCGGAATACCTACCCCCACTCCTTTGCCAACATTAGTTGAGTTAAGAATAAATGATAGCAACGAGCGTTGTAGACAAAATCTGATTACCAGAAATGTTCACTCCTGTGTAATAGAAACTATTTTGCACCGAAAAACGAACTACAAATTTGATATAAAATTTCTTTTGTCCAAATAACCAACCTCCCCACTCCTCCCGCAACTAGCGAAGCAAAGGCTCAAGAAAACGTGCGCGGGTAATACCTTATCCAGTGTTAACCTTGTACACACGAAACGCCAATTTATTTCCAACACGAGTTCAAACTGTCCAATTTGGACCCATACGGCTAAATACAATAACAACAAAATACATATAATCCTGAACAAATACGTAAGAACTATCACCCAAGCCCCCTGGTTAATTCCCAATAAACAATTACACCACAAACTTAACCTCAAAACCATCGCATACCACATAGCCTTTGTAGCCAATAAATTGTATTCTAATCTACCTCATTAATCAAGATAGACACATTAACATAGGAAAACATAACGAAAACCCAACGAGAATAAAAACCAGATACTTCATCCATTCTTATCTGCACATATTTTCCAATCTGAATGATTTTAGAGATGCTGTGTGAATCCTGTTATTTTAAATTTATTTTATTTAAAGTCGCATCTACGACAAGGTTATTAGCGACTGCAAATATACATGGCATTCTATAATTAATACAGGATTGAAATTACATAGTAAAAATACAATTTGAACTAGAATTAAACAGTAATTTGCAATTGACAGATAGACTTATAAATTGCTATTAACTTTTAACATTTTACATAACGTTAATATTTTTTTGAAAATCACTGAAGTATAAAATATTTTCAAGATTATCAGTCTGCAGGATTTATAGGATGATTCACATTTTAAGGATGTGTTATTTAACAGATGTGAATGAGTTAGCATGGTGTGTTCAGATCTGATTCGAGAAAGTGTCACTTGTTCTTTGCGATTGCGTTTTTTTTTGTTGGTTCTTAGTTTATGGAAATCATGAATTATTTATGTATACTGCTTATTTTGCACTCTTTTCAAGTCGTATTCCATTGTTTTTTTAAGATCCTGATTATGTAACTCCAAGTACCCTTGATGGAGTTGGCAATATTGTGGATATTTTTTCTTGATTTTTGAGATCCACGAGAAAGACCGATTTTGGGCTTCCGTTCATTGGATCAGCTTGCTGGGGAAGAGACCAGAAAATTAGCAGCCTTGTTCCTTGTCTATTTAAAAGATAGAGCAGTTACTGGATATTAATAACCAGTTCCAACTTCTGATTTGTGTTGCAGATTTGGTGAACCACTGCAGCAGTCTTCGTGTGAATAACACTGTTTTCATATGAGAACTGGTGAATTGTTTCTAGTGCAGACATAAGGGCGTACTTCTCGGCTGTAAGAGAGTTACTGTAATTGTGTAGTTGGTATTTAATAAGCTAGTCAGGGGTTCGAACGATTGCTTTGGTTGACTGATCGTTTTTATCACAACTTAGATAAAAGTGACAGTAATTTTGCTGGTCGTCATACATTTTTTCGATTCTTTCATCCCATTCTCCGTTATTTTGAGAACCGTTGCATTGTTTATACCACGATGATTTCACCGGGATACAAGAGTTTTATAAAATTGAACTTTGTAGATTAATCCTATTTAAAATAAACAAAAAACAAACCAAAAACAAACCAGACAAAACCAAAAGAAGTAGTTCAAATGCGCTGTACCACTCGAGCTCCTGTCTTCATTCTTAATTTCGTGGTTGGTTTGGAATAAAGGGCTAGGGTAGCATCTGCTTCGCCTAGACATGGAAAAGGAGTAATTCAACCACGCAACTAAATTACATAATGTATGCCAACACAAACGACACCTTAATTGGAGAACCAACCTAGAGTAGTGTGAGATGATCTTGAGCGATATCCTTCTCGTGGACAACGCTGATGAAACTACAGCGGACAGGGAGTCTTATATGCCGGAGTTACCTAGGAATCATTGTTGTGAGATGTAATGAGGGAGATAACAGAGTGGGATGTAATGAGGGAGATCAGAGACGCACAGACACACCACCGTAAACAAGATCAGATTGGAACTCCCGAGTCATTTGTCCCCTCCTCCCATCGTCGCTTAGTGCGTGATTTCCTGTTGAGAGAACGATATGTCCTCTAATTCCACTCAAAAAGGGGTTTCCGAGAAAAATGTACGATGCAATTCAAAACATCACGATATATTTCTTGATATTCTTACACACAATATACGTATTTTTACTTATTTAAAGCACTGTGAACTGGTATCTTCATAATAGCAAAAGGAGAGTGTTATTGATTTTGATTCGAATACGAACGAGTCAAAAAGTGTACCATCATGCCGGCAACTGGCATGTATGAATATCAATCTTATAAATCAGTTACGAATTGTCGAACTTATATTTTATTTTATGTATTTTATTTAATCACTACAAATATTTCGCTTGCGTTTTCGAACGTTCTTCAAGGCAAAATTCTTCATATGACGCAGTGCCAATATGAAAATGGTAAAAATAATTTTCTTCCGCACAGACCACAAACATTAGGTAAACTTATCATCCACACAGATGAAATTCTTTATTAATTAAAAGTTATCGTTGATAATTTGCTGTTACTGTTAATTGCTGATAATTGCTGATAATTTGCTGATAATTTGCTGTTGCATTGATAATTTGCTCATTGATAATATTGCTGTTGGAACCGGGGCGGGCAACATGGTTCTCATATCTTCTGGGTCCACTAAACTTCTGTAATAACGTTTTTGACTACCATGAACATTTGTCATGCGTTGCCTCTCGTACCACAGGTACTTTTCAGTCCAGAAGGAAACTTTGTGCTTGGCTCTCTGTACGACACAGACAATTCAGAAAACTATCCATTCTGGGACAAAAAAGAGAAGAATGTCACATACACGAAAGAAAATATAGCACTGTTGATGGCACTCGCTTGAAAAACTGAAGTGGTTTGAGTACATGTGCAACAGACACTTACCAATAACCGGTTGGTCCATAGTTTTTCAACGATGGACACCAGCGTAGATTTTTTCTATCAGTGATTGGACAAGGATTTACTGCTTGGTCGTTATGGGAACTCTCCTTTCACAACATTTCTTATCTCTAAGTGGTAGTTTCTTCTTCAATCGCTTAACGTATTTTTACCAACTCGAAACTGATTCCATGCACAATTGTTTCGCGGGAACTCCGGGATTGTCGTACTGACAGACTTACCCACAAACATGTTAAAATATTAATTTAGTATCTGTCAATGTAGAAAACTGTGTTGCATTCGGTGCAACGTAGTAAATGTTCAACTAGTTCTTCATAAAAACGATGTGGCCATTTATGCCAAGAAAGACTCGCAAGAAAAGAAAATATTACAAATATATCGCCTTTCCACAGGCAAAAAATGAAAATAAATAAACGCTAATTTGCAAAAAAATATTATAATATACATGTAGCATTAGTTTTCCAGTATATCATTTCTTTCAATTGAATTGCAATTCCCACACCGGTCGGCCATTGATTACCCTCGCTCATTGTTCTGCGGATACTACAATGGCGTTGGAAAGGGACGATCAGGAAAACTAGTGTTTGAAATCAGTAAAATTATAGTAGTAGGAAAATCACGGGATCGGTCAATTAATGGATTACACTAGTTTGCCAGCGTTTCGGAATATTCTCCCGACATGTTTGGTAGTGTAGAGCATTTACGTGCAAGTGTGTGAATGTAAGAAATACGGAAGGAAGAGGAAGGAAATATCGCGGGCAGTCCGCGACCCGATTGTGAGGGTGCTGCTCCGTCATTGGCCTGGAGTCAATCGGAAAAACCACGCAAAACTACCGATCAGAGCAGCCGGTCGCTAGAATTCTCCTCCACACCGCTCGCCCCAAGAGCGGGAGTATGGGCATGTCGTTCGGCACCATCGCGCACCTGCCAGCTGCTACGCTGCACGACCGTTGGGCCAACGATCAATCAATCAATCAATCAGCCTGCGCGGCGCGGCGCATAAATCTCAGGCGGGGCGTGGCGGAGCGGTGCGGGGCGGGGAGGCGCGGGCCGCGTGTGTGGGCCGGGGCGGGGCGGGGCGGGAGGGCTCATTAAAATAATTACCTGCAATGCTAATGGTCGGCGTCCTTGCGCCAAGGCGAGCGGGCGCGGCAGAGGAGCAGCGCGAGTCGCGGGCGCGGGCGCGGGCGCGGGCTCCGCATCCGTAATGATATAAGTACACATAAACGCGCGCATGCATAATGGCCGGCGCGCGGGGGCGGGGCCGCGCTTAAACAGCACATCAAAGCCGCGCGGCGAAATTGTCTGCTGCGGAGACTCGACAGGAAAGCTGTCGGGAGCCGGGCCTGTCAGCCAACGACTGGGTGAGCAGCGGACGTCAAGTAATGGCAGGTAGCTGTAAGGCCATTCAGTTCTGGGAGCTCTGGTATAGGTACTCAAATGACAGATTTCCTGGTGAAACAATTATTAAGTAATGGTTTTCCATGGCAGGTAGCTCCATGTCGGCTCAGTTCCGGTAGCTCAGGTATAAGTAGTCAAGTGACAGATTTCCTGGTGAAAGAAATTTCCACACTGCTTATGGTTCACTTCTGATAACTCATTGGAAACGTAAATGAATGAATAGAAATATATTTATAAAAGAGAACACACATATACAACAGTACATGGAAGTGCATACTCTGACATTACTGTCTCATAACTTTAAAATCTTATGCTTCTCGCCTACTGCTGATATTAAGTTACGAGTATTGCTACGGGAGGCCAATTGTCAAGAATCTTGAATAGTATTTGCAACTTAATGGTTTTGCCATAAAAATGTCATGCATATCTACTATCACATGCAGATAGTTTATAACTCTTCTCAACGCCTTTTGATATAATCAAGCATTTTGTACAGCATTATGTAAATTAAAAACGATGCACACGCCTGATGAATGACACAGCAGCAGCCCTCTTGCATCTCTGCAAAGCGTGCAACAAACCGGCTTAGGTGGCTTAGGGTCTCAACTGAGGTCCCCGCAGAGCCTCTGACCCGGAGGTCCTAGAGTGCGAGTCTCGTCTGTGGCAGGATTTTCGACACTAGCTAGATGGCAAGGATTCGGACTCTGCCCGGAAGAGAATTCTAGCGATCAGCTGTTGATTGGTAGTTTTCCGTGAGTTCTCCGATCAAAACTAAGCGAACGGAGGAGCAGTACTCTCATAAACGTGCAAGATCTTTCCTTCCTCTTCCTTGTTCTGTGTTCATCCTTACATACAATTACACTCACATGCTCTACACTACCACACATGTTAGAGGATCAGTGGGGAGCTTAATGGTTGTCCTGCCAGGGTCAATCTCAACTGATGGGAGATGCCTGGTTCGGAAAAAAACAGCAAGCCCACGTGAAGGTTGACGCCGGATCTTGCCGTCCAGCGGGGGATGTTTACAGTCATTTCCGGCGATGAAAATGGCACTACGATTACGAGACTAACAGCCCCAGCAGCTGACGCGCCTGGAATCCAACATCAATCAATCGCCCAACAATCGAGTCGTTGATTGATTGTTAGTGATTCCAGGAGCGTCAACTAACAATGGTCATTAGTCCCATAAGTGTAGTGCGTGTTTTGCTCGGGAGGTGGCGGTGGTCTTCCCCCACTGGATGGCCAGATCCGGCGCCGACCTACCGTCGGCTATCGGGATTTTCTCAAACCAGGTATCTCCAACCAGCGGGGCACCGCCCCAACCGGGACAAGTTCTAAGTCCCCGACCGGTCTCCCGGCATGTGTGATAGTGAAGTGCATGTTAGTGTAAGTGTGTGTCTGTGTGTGTGCAAGGGGTGAGGTTAGGACAAGGAAGAGGAAGAAAAGATCGTGCGCAGTCCGTGGTACTTCTTCGGCATTCGCCTGGTGTTGATCGGAGAAACCACGGAAAATTACCGATCAGAGCAGCCGGTATTGATGCACTGAGCCACTACCCCCGGAAACAATCGAGTTATAATTGTCTTTATCTTTCTCAGGCATCGGAAGCTTATCGCGTGGAGCAAAAATTATAAGAGACTCGGATAAGCCAGAGCAGCTTTGTTTCAAAGATATGTTAATTATGCTTTATCCAAAAGTATCGAAATATTTTTGGTTCCTTATTTTAAAGACATCATTGTTTAGTGTAACTGATTTATATCAATATTGAAACGCTCTCCGTTTCTGTTAAATTATTTCTGCAACCGGTTTCCGAATTTATATCATTTTTTTGGGCGCCAGGAAAGGGTTGCGATTTTAAATTTCCCGCAAACACATCTATAGGGAAATAATTATCCTACTACCTCTGCTGGTTGGGTTCTTACGAAAATAATCGTCGCCGGTACTTACTTTCTTCCTAGCAAACGATCATTCGATCCGTTCTGCATACGGAAGAAGCGAGGAATCTGAAATTTGTTTCTGGAAAGAAATTATTAAACTGTGGATTGCACAAAATGCTAAAGAAATGATAATCACCTTTTCTTTTTCAGAATGAGAACGTTATAAGTTTATTTATCGATTAATTCTTTTTAACATGAAATGTGACCTTGGTCATGACCGATCGTAAAAATTGTCTATAGCGCTATTATTCTTACTATTTTTGATATTCATGCGGTCTTGGACGATGAGGCCAGGAAGAATCCGCCGCTCCGACCAATCTTCTCTCTTGTATCTTGTTCTCCTCAACTCCCCGCTGCTGGATCGATGTCCTCCTCAACTTATTAATTGTTTCACTTACTTCCCTATTCTTTTCTACGGATGAGCACTGACTCCAAGACTGTCACGTTTTACTTAATCCACGATATACGAAAGTCTATTTCTCTAATTAATTCCTCCAACTTTTAACGCGATAAAATATAAAGTTTATCCCCTAAACTACAAGATATGTCTCGAGCTTCTTCCCTGCTCTCACGTCAGTATTTTCTTCAAGTCCGATTTGCGCACTCCCGGTGCCAGAATTATTCAAAAGTCTTAAATAGAATTTCGCCCACAAAATATTTATAAGTCCTCACTGCTCAATTATTTCCCGAAAAATGCCACCGTCCCGCATCTATCATTTCCAATAACCTCTGCAGTACGATGTGTACTGTACACGGTCTAAAGCTCCTCTCTCCTATATTACACAGGTCAACCCTCGATAACTTTCATACATTCTTGTCTCTTGTTTTACAAAACAATCTCGAGTTTCCTTCTACGTTATACCCCATTACCAGTTTACCGCCAATCCTACATGCCCTTATATCTTAATCTTCTGTCCGTTACTTGCCGCGCTATGTTTATTTACTTCCGCTTCCCTGGTTGCTAAGGAACGCCCTGCCTGCATGCCTATGCCCTCAACATTTACACTTTTTACGATGAATTTAATAAGTTTTTGTCCCCAATTCCCATCAAATCGCCAATCCCATCATTCCCATCAAATCATTTCATATGATATACAGCAACGTTTCGGAAAATAATTATTTTCATCGTCAGGATTGTAATACATATTGATATAAAGCAGTTACACTAAAAAAATGGTTTGCTTTAAAATAAAGAACCAAAAACATTTGAAACATCAAAGAATCATCGACAGAAAAATAAATAATTTTATACAAAAGTGCCTAAGAGAAAACTAAATAAAAGAGAGGTGCTCGTACGCCTGTATGCATTCATCTTCAGATGTAAATTAGCACTTTGAAACCTATGTTTTCTTTTCTACATTGTATGTTCAGTGACACTACATACACGTTACACAACTTCTTCAGCATTAGATTAGATTTTATTATTAATTCTGCAATTAAGTCTGCAATGCAATTAATTGCGATGCAATTCTGCAATGCAGCGCTCATCAATCCTCATTGCTGTTAAAGAGAGAGAGAGAGAGGGGAAGCATAGGAATATCAGGCTCTTCGTACTTCGAATATTGACACAATTACACTTTAAACTTCATAAAGAAACTAGCACGTAGCGTAGTGAATAAATTCTCAAATTCACTAATCGTCAAGATTTTAGACATTGAAGGGATGGGAAGAAACTCTCGGAATGTTACTGACTTATTCTTTTCATGGGTTAGAGCTGTGCAGTTGCAAAGCGCACAAAGGGACCCTGGCGATGGTGTGAGAAAGGTACTGACGATTGACCATAAACGTCGAACCAGTCATATTTATTAAAAAAGATGACATGTATTGTCATGGAACGGCCGTCGTCTCAGCCATAAATGTCACCGCAACTGGATTCGTTTTCCGATGAGGAATTCTTCCTGGCCGTTGCTGGTTCATACCTCAGGCTCACGCAAGTTCTCGCCACTGCGTATGGAGTCTGTGCGCTATGGATCGATGGGGATGTGCACGACTTGGAGA
The DNA here is from genome assembly GCA_011170035.1 of Teleogryllus occipitalis. Taxonomy (NCBI): domain Eukaryota; kingdom Metazoa; phylum Arthropoda; class Insecta; order Orthoptera; family Gryllidae; genus Teleogryllus; species Teleogryllus occipitalis. The sequence goes on along the minus strand of BLKR01005088.1, from coordinate 66,892 downwards.
AAGATTCTGAATAGTTGGACGCATAGGAAGATGACAAAGAAATGGCGAAGAGGAAGAAGTGGATTAAAGTGTTGGTAGGAGCACAAATAGGAATTACTCATCGAAGAAAGCATGAGGGAGTCACTGAAGATCCGAGACATCATCTTGAGAGGGAAAGGGCTTTCCACTTAGCGGCTGGGATTGGAAATGGTGAATTATTACAAATCACGTTTTTGCCAAGAGTACAGTACAGAATGCTAGTATTGAGGAAGGATAAATAATTTCTGCCTAGGTGAAAATGTTGATTTCAAAAAAGAAATGTGTAGCAATGATGAAATTAGTGACGAGAAATCCTCGGAAAAACCTGCCGCTAACCAGTTTAGTCCCTACAGTGGCCTCGTCCCGTCCCGTCCCGTCCCGCACCGTCCCACCCCACCCATCTCATCCCATCCCATCCCTTCGGCCCATCCCACACGGATGGGTCCGTCCCGTCCCCGTCCCCGTCCCCGTCCCCGTCCCCGTCCCCGTCCCCGTCCCCGTCCCCGTCCCCGTCCCCTTCCCCGTTCCCGTTCCCGTTCCCGTTCCCGTTCCCGTCCCCGTCCCCGTTCCCGTCCCCGTCCGTGTTCCCGTTCCCGTCCCCGTTCCCGTCCCCGTTCCCGTCCCCGTTCCCGTTCCCGTTCCCGTTCCCGTCCCCGTTCCCTGTCCCCGTTCCTGTCCCTGTTCCGTCCCGTTCCTTCCCGTTCCCGTTCCCGTTCCCGTCCCCGTCCCCGTTCCCGTCCCCGTCCGTGTTCCCGTTCCCGTCCCCGTTCCCGTCCCCGTTCCCGTCCCCGTTCCCGTCCCACCCCATGCCATGCCATGCCATGCCATGCCATGCCATGCCATGCCATGCCATGCCATCCCATCCCATCCCATCCCATCCCATCCCATCCCATCTCATCCCATCCCTTCGGCCCATCCCACACGGATGGGCCTAAATTCCAACTCAGGCCATCACAAGTAAACGCAAATGTGACACTAATCACCCGAAGAGTGTGGTGATTTGTAGATGGGAGGTCACTTGCGAAGGGACGGAATCGACTACGGGTGACGGAGTGCGTTCACTGAGTGCCCGCCCGCCGCCGGCGCCGGCGCCGGCGCCCGGCCTGCGCCCGGCCAGCGCCCGGGAGGTCGTTAACGCCGCGCCGCCCCATTGTCTTAATCCCCGAGTGACGCCACGCGCGCGCTCCGCCCGCTCTGTCACGCGCGAATATAAACATCGTTCATTCTTCGCGACGTGGCTTAGGGCATCAACCGACGTCAGTACACTGCCTCTGACCGGGATGTCCTAGGTTGGAGTCCCCACGGTGGCAAGACATTCCACACTAGGTGGATAGCTAGGTCGATTTCAGCGCTGTCTAGAGAAGAATTCTAGCGGCCGGCTGCTCTAATCGGTAGTTTTCCGTGGTTTCTCCGATCGATTCCGCGAAAATGCCGAACAGTACCATAACAAACGGGCCATATCGCGCGCACCCCTTACGTGCACATACTTACACTAACATACTCTATACTACCACACGCCGGGCGACGGGTCGGGAGCGTAGAGCTTGTCACGGCTGGGGCGGTGTCCCACTGATGGGAGATACATGGTTGGGGGAAAACCCCTTTACCAACGGTAGGTCGGCGCCTGATCTCACATTCTAGGGGAGGAAGATCACTGTCACCTACCACGATTAAAAACACGCACTACACTTACGGGACTAATGGGAGCAGTTGACGCACCTGGAATCATAAATCAATCTATCAATCGTTCATACTTCGCTATGCATACTTCGCGTGCGCGCGACCGGTGTGTGGCGGGGTGATGCTGAGTCTGTCCTGCAAGTCAAGTGTCGATTGGCACTTGTGTTTCTTTGAGCCACCGTAATCAATCACTGCTTTTGGCGTTCCATGACTGATGGGAAGCTCTAGTTATTTCAATCGTGATCATTGATGATGAAATAGGCGTTGCTCAGTTCTTTTGCTTCACTACCAATCCAATCTTTATTTAATGCTTCTATCATAAAATGAAGGACTTTGGTGTAAAATATGCGAAATCACACGGCAACGCTCTCGAGGTATAGTGGCGGCCCCACATAATCGGCATTTGGCGTGTGGCGAGCGACAGTTCACTCAATACCTCAAATAGCCGCGATGCTCCGTCAAAGGAAGATAACTTCCTTTGATGTTCGCCAAAGACGGGTAGGGCAAGCATAGAATGTGTGGCGCTCGCCAAATCGCAAGCTACTCATTTCCAACTCTTGGGCTTAGGTAAGCGTACGCTCGCTACATTCCGAATACCGAAAGTGTGAAGCCAATTCAAGAAGGAATAATTTGGGTTCAAGGAATTTAAAGGGGTTACATAAAGATGCTACTAACCAGGAAATGACTATGAGCCAGAAATTGAAATATTTGTATCATGCAACACAAACAACAAACGGCAGGAGCCGAACATTATGGCGTAACAAAACTTGTGTTATCAAAAACTATTTGCTAATGATAAATGTAACATACGTGTATGTAATACGAAATATAAAAGTGAAAAAGTCGAGAATAGGGTACTGCAAACGTATATAGAAATGATAAAGTAAGGTTATAATGTAATCTTACACCAGTTTGTCTAAACATAATGAAGATTTTTTCCCCAAATTTCCCCCAAATTGAAGGAGGTACACACTACGTAGACATTCTGTTGGTACCATTTATGATTAAAGAAACAGTTTTGACATGCCAGTAGAGTCTTTTTTGAATTCATTCCACATTCTTGGAAATCAAACGGCAATGGAAAAGTCAAAGGAACTACCAAAAGCCTGCTAGGTGTATTGGAACAGAAAGTTTTGCATTGGAACATATACTCCCCATTGGAACAGAAAGTTTCACTAAATTAGTAGCATTGGGACAGAAAGTTTTACTAAATGTAATACTAAAATTAATTTTCGAGTTTTAACAAGTCAGTATGCGTCAGCAGAGATAAAAGTGAAACTTTCTTTTCTGAAAACTAAATGTCAGTCAGTGATTAGGTTCAGCACACGTCTTGGGATTTATCTCATTTTCAATTTATTTTTCGTAAATATGTTCAATAAATATTTTTTTAAATATTATTTCTTCCTGTTCATCACAAATAAAATTTTTCATAAACTACATTTATCAATGCAAAGTGTTATAACAATGACTGTTATAACACTATTATTGTTATTATTAAAATAGGTTTTATATGACAAGTTATTCTTGTTAGATAACATTTCCGTGTTTCATTCTCTTAAATGAACTGGATTTTCCATTGATCAATGCTAATTCATTATTTAATAACATTATTGTTTCCTGCATTTATTATATGGAGAGTCAAACCACCTGTGGGCAGACCTCCCCTGAAGTGGTTTGACCAATACCAACTCTACTGTAGAGGCGGAGTTGGTCGAACTCGTGAGTTTCCATTTCCCTCTGATCTCGTATTTCACTCCCCTGCATTTCCTGTAATGAAATGTACCTAAAATATAACAACTTTTACAAGACCACACTTTTCTCTTTCACTCTGGTGGGCACATTCTCTTTACGTTTACAATAGTAAGCGAATATGGAATTGGGTTAGACACGTTGAGAAATGAGAAACCTAATTCAAAATATCAACAATACGCCTCACAGGTCAGAACTTCATGCAGCGGACGAACTGATTCCCGACCTCAGCACAAGCCAATATGATGCTGTGACTTCTAAGAACAAAAAATACTGCGAAAATGATATCCACGTTCTTTCTCTAGAAGTACTGTTTCTTAGAGGTATACTACGTGTCTAAGAGGATAAAATGTTACACCGTGTCACCGTCAGTACGTTGTCAGCATGCGTTGGAGGAGGCACGTTTCGTTCGTTGCATTCGTTAAAAGGTGCGAGACACAAGAAGAAAAATAACGGTATAAATATTTCTTACATTTCCTTCTAGATATATCCGTCTAGCAGTAGACACTTGTCGAATTTACGGCGCCTAAATTGGATCGTAGAAGTGTTTCTATGCACAAGAGCATTTTGATCACACAAGTTGGCTCCAATACTTGTGGAGGCTGTAATAGGATTTCTACCCAATTTGCGGAGATCGGCAATCATTTCAATAGGCACGATCGGATTTACAATGTGTTCGTAGTGACTTATCGGATATTATATACGAAATAAAACGGGGAGCAAAACTTTTATGCGATATATAAAGTATTCCCCTCTAATCCAAACCCCGAAAATTCCAAATTTCGTATAATCCGGAATGGAGGAAAAAATAAACTAAATAAATAAAATGCTTATTTTTAGTGCAAAGGAAGAATTTTATAATTACTGTAGAACGGAAAAAATAATTATTGAAACTATTGAAACACAAGTTGTCGAAATGATACGTTCATTGGATTGGTAACTACGGTACACCGGGCATTGAACTGTACTTTGTATCATCTGATTCGTATTAACTTAATTTATGAAGGAAAAAGCACGAACACAGTGAAAATCGATTCTGAATACTGTACGTAGAATATCCGTTAACAGCAGTGACACAAACTATGCTTCAACTCTTCTAAACAAAGTACCAATCTCTGCCGCATGCGATTGATTATGTAAGTACTGTACTCCGTTTTTCATAACATTGACACTTCATGTCGCTACCCGAAGTTGCAATGTTCTCACATCGCACGCTATATTGCATTGTGTCTGGTAATCCTATAGATGTAATTGTATAAGCACGGTACACTACGAACACATTGTAAACCTGATAATATTTATTGGAAGGCAAACCTATCGCAAGCGTTTTAAACTTTTTGTTTGTACATATTTGGCATTTTTGATAGACAGTCCGACTTTGCTGGCCAGCTTATGGTGTTGTGCGCAGACCAAGTTTAATTCCCAGGCTTGGCGGTAAGAAAGACATAACTATTCCCTTCAACGCAACCAGCAAACGTCACTTGCCATAGTTTTTTTCGTCACAGAGCGACAGAAAATGAGATGATTGTAAAGAAAAGCTATAACTATTTTTGCCTCGACCGGGAATCGAACCCGGGATCACACCACGGGAAGCTAGTATGCTGCACGTGAGCCATCCTAGTGGCTAGAAATATTTTTTCCTACTTACGACGTACAGGACCATATTTACAAGGTACCGGACCTTCTAAGTAAGAAGGCGTTATGTTACGATGTTTAGGAATAGACGAGAATTATGAAAATAAGACATTCTGAGACTGGGCTTACAAACTTAAGACGGCACAATCGTTGTGAATAGGGGTCGACTAAAATAATGAGATATTAATGTGAGTACCGAAACCTTATTAAAAAAAATATCTTCAACCCTATTTTCAAGATTGGCCCCTTTCATGTTAATCCCTTGTATTCGTACCTTTGAACCCCTCACGGAGCGATCTTTATCCGCCGCAAAAATCAGGTCCGTCCACTTTTGCTTGCGCTTCGTATGCATGTATGCAGCATATGTATGTGTGCTCTGATTTGCATGTAATTGCAATGTGTACTTTGCGCGCGCTTTGAGGGCCTTGTCGGCGCTCTCATTACATCACGCAGTTTCTGGGAACGGGAGGCGCCGATCGCCGTTGGGTGGGGAAGGGCGATATACTGCGCAGTACTGGTGGACCGGAAGCCAACAAAAGAGACACGACAGAACCAACGAGACAACTTTTTTGGAACGAAATAACAATTCTATTGGACTGAGAGCGACGTAAATTACCAGGTGACACCGTACAACAATAAACTAGTACAGTGGTCGCCAAATCTTATGAAACTTGTGAGCAACCGAACCGATTTTAAAGGCTACTGAGAGCTGTTATGTAAAACCGGAACAAAAATAACAATTTTTGTTTATTGTCTACAAACCATATTTCTAGTAATTATGAAATCAGTTGTAATAAAACTGTAGATAAGAAAAAGACAATGAAATTGATTTGTACATACCCAAACATTGAAGTGTCATTTGTAATAAACTAGAAATGGAAGAACGGATTTTTCAGAATTATTAACTTTTATGAAAGGACGTCGCAATGTTTTTTGGTCAAGAAATATTTAATATTAGGAGGGATGATAGTGGTTGCCATTCGAATACAGTTGTCCAAATGTTCGACAGTCAATCTAATTTATTTTTAATAAATTTCAGGAAAAGGAAACCTCACACAGATAAACATAGCTGTTTTCCTGAGTAAAGAAATAATCGGTTTCCGATCCCGAATGACAGTGAAAGTTCTTTTTATTTTCCCTTGAATTCATCATTATTAGCACAAATCTAGCTATTTACCAATGAGTAAATTCATCTATACATATTAGAAAAAAATCTTATATTCTCACGGGCATAGCCTCACGCTCTCACAATAAACGATGAGATTGATAATCCGAGTTCAGCAAGAGTAAGCAAGCGACTGTTTTCCAGAGACATCAGTCTCAGCTCAGTGAAGCACGTACAGGCGAGCCAACCTGAGAGTGATATACACGGAAACTTTCACAACGAGTTACTGGTGGCTCACGATCGACAATTTGACTCGCGATCTCTAAAATTGCATTGCTACAACATCACCACTTTATCGTATTATTTGTAACGCTTATGTTATGTTATCATTTTGCAACTGGAATCATACTAATATTTTCACCATCTATTAGAATACTTTCTTAACAAAATGAAGCGTTGGAGCTTCCAAAAATAATATTATTAAATAAACGTAAATAAAAAGCTTGATTTTTTAATTCAAACTTTTCAGTGAAAACGTAAGGTGAATTTAAGATAATTTTGTGTTCTTTATTTTCAAAAAGTTTAAGAATAAACTCTAAGCCTTCTTTCAGAAAATCATCCTTTGATGATTTTGGAAAATTGTCACAATTTAACTCAATATTACTTGAACACTAGTAATATTAAAAAAATATACTTGAAACGAGTAGGAGATTCAATATTTAAGAAAATTATGGAGAAATCTCAAGTTACGATAAAGAAGGTGCAAGGGCAAGTTCCAAAAATGTGAAGTTTTGTAACATTCGTAGATTCAGACATTTGCGCGTCTATTGCTTGTTATAAGAGCACTGTCCTTTATAAGAATTATTTTGGGTAAAAGATGTTCTGATAATTCGTACTCTAATTGGAACCCACAAGCGCACAAGCATAATCCCTCTCCAACGATTCTGAAACGTGTCTTGAAGCAAAGATAACTACATAGTATCACAGGAATTGCGTTAGAAATGCTGGATAAAAATAATAATTAACACTACGCCAGAAAGGAGAACTAATGTCGGAGCTATTTAAACAAACATATATTTCTCGTAATACCAGGAGCACATTAAAAAGAAATTTCAATGTGGAGCAAGGTGCAATTTCGAGGAGTAATACATTTACAAACCTCATATCCGAAAATTATTTTACCTGCGAATCAAAGCTCAAAATTAAATATGTTTTCCCTGCCGTGAAGTTGCAGCTAGCTCTGAGGTCATTCATTTAGAACTCCTTCCTCGTGAGGAGAGAGGGATGGTGATGAGGGAGAAGAGGGAGGAAGGGGAAGAGGAAAGGAGAGAGAGGCGGCGAATGAAAACGTACTCGCTTTAATTAAGACGTTCCTAATATCAAATTAAAAATTGTAAATTTGGAAATAGGTGTTACTTGACTAATGAGCTACATTAAATTTTCAAAGATTTCAAAACACTACACAAAAATTAGGCAGACTGATCGGATCCTTGATCTTCAACTATCAGAAGTGCGCTTTCCCCGATCTCTAATTCATTCTCAGACAGTTGACATAATGAAGTTGAAGATACGTCATTTAGCTTTTAGAATAGTTGACAGAGAAAGCAATACCCTGCAATCGGCTAAAACCTGTAATACCACAATTGAAACGATAAATATAAACAAAACAAGTCATGAATTTTTCAGTCTGTTCAAATCGGCTTCGTGACTCCTTGAAGTGGCGAGAGTAGACAAGTTGCCAAGATAGTTGCAATATTTCATCACGAGAATCACCGTACATATTTCAGCGGTGTTTCTTAATGGACATGGCTTAACATTAAGTAGAGTTACTTCCATACTAATTACCATCCGATTAGGAAAGGCCAAGGTGATTATAACCGCTTCTAATCACTTCCAGTCACTGAATTTCCTATAAGCACTACGTTGCAGGAATTTTAATGCGCTTATCCAGAAAATAAGGAAGATGGAGGAAAACGTCTTATTCGTTGCCTCTGCTCAAGTAAAGAAATATTTTCTCAAGCATCATTTACGAAAAAGAGGAATGTATCGCTTTGGGTGCAGAGAATACTAGTTTCCGCTCAACACTTTGCATTAGAGAGCACCAAGGTGTGAATGCATGTAACAACACGAAAATGGGCATTAATAGCCTCCTAAAAAAGCCCCTTTACTTATCAGTTTCAACATTTTATTCGAAGCTCTATTAGGTCACTCCCTATATTTTATTAAATAAGGTCTCCTACACACTGTTAAATAAAGTCTCACAAACTTGTCACCTGTGGCTTCTACAGCAAGCTTGTTCGACGAAAATTTCCTTTTCAAGCTAGTTCACTGTCACATTATCTTGCCTATCATCGTCATGACATCTCCAAAACCGTCTTAGCTCTTACAACACTCTCCGAATACTAATTCATAATAAGACATCTTAATTTTCACTCCAATTATTTTACAACTGTTCCAAACAAAATTATCATATTCGAAACTAATTCCGCCCATAAATTTTAAAAATCATCTACCGCATATAACACATATGTTCTCAACCTTTTCAAAACCACGACCCCTTTTCACAACAAAACACTTGCTTTCATTTAAGTTCTTCATTCGCAGTTCATATTCAAGAGTGTTTCATCTCCTTTAACCTGCGCCGATATCTTTCACTTGTTACATAATCTCGTATTTTAATTAGCTTTGTTCATTGCGCCCTAAATGCATTGTCTGTTCCGATTAGTATTTAATTCTATACTTTTGATTCATCTTCACAAAATACCTTTATAATGTTTCAATGTATACTATCAACTATTCCAAAGTATATTATTTATTGTTTCAATATTTTATCACCCTCCTGTTTACAATTACATCGTTTATTTATTTATTTTATGTATAAAAACTATTTCCTACATCATATCCACGACTCATTTGTTTCTCGTCCTTGCCATTTTCCTCTTTAAAATTACAAATATTTTAAATGTTTTCAACATTTTGACATGAGAGAAATAACGTATCTTGTATTACTGCTTGCAGAGAGGGGCGGAGTTTTTGGCAGCGAAAATATTGAGATTTTTTTCTCGAACGCATTCTCGATTCAAGGGATACACTTTGCCGGAGCCTCGAGTAGCCTTTCATGCTTACGATGCTGAAAAGAATACGCGGCTTTATTGCTACGTTCCCTTCCTTTCTTTTTGTTTCGGTTCTTTCCTTCTGGTTTTCACATTTTTGGGGGACTCCCGGAGTAAGTGACGCGACGGCGTACTCAGTACATGAAAGTTAGAGATCTGAGCCATCTGAGAGTTACGTATCTGACCAGAACTCGAGTAAACAGGCTCCATTGATGTCGAAAGGGTTGGGCAGTATTTAAATACTTGTATTTGAAATATATATGTTTTAAATAGATTTGAATTTTGAAAAACTATTTAAGTTTTTTGGACATGTATGTTAGAGATGTATTTATATACATAAAATAGGTGTATTTAAAAAAAGAAATACTTAAAGTACTTTAATAAGATGAAGATAACGAGGATAGTTTCTTTTTGCTCTATTCTGCCTCATTGACACTAAGCTCCTTTCAGCAGTTGAATTTTAATTCTCTTCATTTTTAAATGATAAATCTAAATCATTGAAAGTGCTGAACAATTATCCGACAGTAAAAAAGCATTTATTATTATAACACTACTTAATAATCGTCAGCGTCAGATCAATAACTTTTCCTTTGCGGGTTTTGTACATTCGCGAACTAGGGATTTATTGTCTGATGATTTGTTTAAAAAACTAGTCATTTTAAAAGGAAATTCCGTTTGAGTTTGACATATTGTTGATATCATTTTATATTTGAAAGTCTTTTTGTGAAAGTATAAGTGAAATTGTTTTATTTTTGAGTTTTTAGTTATTGTAAAGAAATTTATGATTGCCAATTAGTAACTTATTGTAATTAACAATTACAATATATATTTGCAGTAAAAAAGTTCTAATGCAAAATTATTGTATTTACTGTATTTTGATTACGCATTTGAAATATTTTAAGTATGTATTTATCAAGTCAAAACCTTATGTATGTAATATATGCCCTACTCATGTATGCATATATGCATGCATTTAAATACTTATTTACAAAGTATTTTGGCGAAGTATTTAAATTCTTAATTTAAAGTATTTGCCCAAGCTTGGACATCGAGTTTAAAATTGGCTTTTAGTAGAAATCCCTAACAAGCACAGAAAAAGAAATGGCTTAACTAGAGAAGAACCAATGTACTAAATTAGTCCAATTTCATGTTTTGATATTTGCAGGATAAATATTCTGCGGTTGATTTGTTCGAAAATATACCATTTTAAATTCTTAAGCTGGAGTTCCCCCAGAGTTCGATCCTTTTGGTTACGATTTGAGAAATTTAGGAGTCGCTTTGCCCAGTAGGATGAATGTCCAAATTCATCTCAGAATATGTTTAGGAGTTCTCGATAATCTTAATCGGAGAATGAATACTGTATTTCTTTTATTGTATTGTTTGCAATACCTTTATATTTTTTAATTTAGCTTCAGTGTGTCTTATCTAAAATATTTCTGCAATATAATGGTGACTATTGTTCTATATAGTCCATGGAGTAAAGTGAGTCCGTTCTGAACTGCAAGCATTTTAATTTAGTTTAATGGTACACTAAATTTGGAAAGCTACATGTTCGGTCACGTAGTCTCTTACCCAATTTTAGCAATATTGTAGGCTGGAAAGAATTAATTCTCGGGTGCTATACAATATTGATTGCTCATGCACTTTTATTATGAGGAAAGACAAAAAAACAATTGCATACACTAACGTCTTCAATGAAAAATGCAACAAATTAGAATAATGTGTCTATTTGTGTTAGGATAAGAGAGTAAGATTTTTTGGTTCCTTTTGCCCCGTCACACGCTTTCGCCAACCCTCGTAGTGACATTACACTATCGGCAAGCTGCTCTTGCTCACGGCTGTATGATTCCTGGTCTGACTGGCGTGTGATATCATGCACGATCCGCGACGCGTTCATATAATTGAAAGGGACGTCTGCAGATGGCAGTTAAAGAAAGTAGATACTCTCTTGACTTGTATAGCCCCAATAACACACGTTTCCTCTTTGGCCGTACGAGCGCTCTGACATACACATGATTTACTCACGAGCGGAGAAAAGGCGTGTTGTTTAAAACTCGATCAAAGTTAATTTCCTCATAGCTATCAGTGTAAACCAAAGAATTATACATTTTAGCTCGAAGTAAAATTTTTTTATTTGGACATTTTCTGAAAACCCTCCCTTTCCATAAGTAAGGAAGCTATTGAGAGTAGAACACCAATAAGCTATCTATTATTGCGAAACTGATAGAAAATAACATTTTAGGTAGAAATAAAAAAGAAAATTATGGTGATCATATCACTGAGCCAGGGACACGATTAGGAAACACTAAAGCATTCCGCAATCCAACAAAATTGCAGAGCTTAAATTCAAATAAATGCCATTTGAAGAGTTATTTCTCTTTATGATCTGAATTTAAAACTGCTTCATTTTAAACATTTATACACGAACACAGACACAGATTCTTGTCATTCGAAGGACGCCTATAGATGCCGCTCTCTTGTATCACGGAAATCTCGCCGACTCTTTCTTTGACTTTCCTCTCCTTTAGTAGCGGAGGGTCTGGAGACTCCAAATACACCGATATGGAGAAGCTTTTCATCTTTAAATATTGGACCGAGATGTTTGTGTGTGGGTAATGGACCGAAACTCCCTCCTAACAAACCCATTTACCTCCGCTGCGACCCCCACGAGCAAAAAACCTTGGCTCACGCGGCCACAACTTCAACACACAGAATCGGTTCTTCACAAAAATCTACTAACGCAGCGAACTTCCTCGTGGGGTCTACAAAATAAATTAGTGTAATACAACTGTTATAAAAGTATTTTGAGACAAACATTGAAAATGAAGTTCATTGACATTGAAATCAATAGATCAATTATTTTCTAATCCCCTTCATTTTCTTCTCTTTTGTTAATGTTTTTTGTTTGTGAAATCTAAGAGTGCCAGACACTCTCGTTGAAATATACTAATATTCAGACTGTTAGAGATATGAATAACAAAAAGGTTTCGGCAAGTTTCTGAAAAAACGTTAACAAGTTGCCTGCAGCACACAAATACTGATGACCAAACCCACAAAATTTGATTTCCACCAAGAAACCCGCGCACCCATTTCCAATAAGAAACACGCGCACTAATCAAGAACAGCAAATAAAATATTTATGTAAAACATTGCAATATAAATTAAATAGTTTTATAAAAACAGTCTTTACAAATACTGTAGTAACAATATACAGCACAGCATAATATAACATAATATACAGCACAACAGTTCTTTACATACCACGAATATAAAAAGTGTTGCTATTCCATAAGGCAATATGTAAATAGCGAATAATGGGGATAATGGGATCATTCTCAATAAGGCACGCGGCAGATATGTTGATTCATGTCTACCCATAATTTTGTTTACTTTAGAATATCCAGATTTTTCATGAAGAAATAACTTCTTTGAAGTGTGCATACGGAAAATACGCTTATTTTGTCGTCAGCGTACCCCAAGGTAACGTTTATTAAATAATAAACAGTTTTGGCAAGTACTAGTTTCCATGCACGAGTGCTGAAAAAGTAATTTCGCATAAAACACGTTGGATAATGATGATGATTAAGATTTAAAGGCACTTGAACACTTAAGGTTATTAGTGTCCGTGACACATTATCGTAAGAACTTGCAATATGCAGTGTGATAGTGCTAAACTAAAATATTATAGCACGAAAGATGTGAAGATATGTGAATCTAGAATAAGAAGACAATCCACGGTTTAGCGGTGACTTCTAAAATGACATTGGTTAGATGTAAGTAAGTTTCTGAGTTCCAGGATCTAGAGCACATGGGCGTTTACCATTCACTGTAAGAGAGTGCAGTCAATGATGAGAAAAATTGGGCAGTAGCTATAAGAGATTTTTCTATCCTCTTCATCCTTGGGAAAGAATGGCTACCATGGAATCGAAGTCTTTCAAACAATTGTGAGATATTTGTATTTCTTTGCTGAATGAACCCCAGTCAGCTCGATTGACAAGGCAGCAAGATGGGTGGGAAATGCTTAAAGCAGTGATATTAAAGGGAAATAACCATTTCCGGCAGGAAATCTAAATCGTACGAAAACGCAAGCTGCTTCTTGGATTAATTTTAACTAAAATTTTCTTTCCATGTGAAATATTATGTTTCATTTTGCAATCGTTGATAGGGAAACCTGAATTTTTCTAGTTGTATAATTTCTTCTTTAATGCTTTATTATTTGATTTATTACTACACTAAACTATTATGAACATTCACCAGTATATGGGCCTTCCATCACGCAGGCAGCGCGACAAACGCCTTTTCTTCCCAACCAACAACTTCGAAGTCAAATTACTATCATAACGCAGAGTTCAACAAGATATCGACAAAAAAAATGGCCGCCTGTGGGCTAGTCGCTAGCGGTAGAGTCCAGTCACAAGTGGGGAGCCGCCTCTCCAGTCACAAGTGGGGAGCCGCCGCAAGCAAATAGCGTCAAAGCGAGCGAAGCGCGGGTCTGTCGCATCCAGTGCAACGAAAATCGCGGAGGATTGATTGGTTCGTGATTCCGGGCGCGGCAACTGGGAAGCTCCTTAGTCCCATCAATGCAGAGTATGCTTTATCGCGAGAGGTGGAGGTGATCTTCCCCCGCTGGATGGTGAGATCCGGCGCCGACTCGCGGGTGATTTTCCCCGACCAGATACAACCTACTAGCGGGGCACCGCCCAAGCCGAGACAAGCGCTAAGCTCCCGAGTCAGTCGCAGAGGAGCCGCCGCAATAAATTCCCCTCCGCTCGCTCCCCTTCCCGGTTTCATGTGCGCCGTGGACGCTCCATTTTATTTGGCTCCGGCGCGGCGCGCGGACGTTTGGCGCCGGGCAGGCGTCCGGTGCAACGTCAGCGCCGCGGACAGACGGCACACATCACCGCCACCCTGGCGCCGCCCGCTACCTGCCCCCGCCCCGCCCCCCGCACACGCTCGCGGCTGGCGCCGGCGCGCATTCCGCATGGGGCGACGCGACGCCGCGCCGCGGCCCGCCCCGCCCACCTCAGCTCACACCCTCTTCCCCTCTGGCGTTTGACACTGGCGGCTGCCTGCCCTTCCAAACCCACTCTACTCTTCCGTGCCCTTGCTCGTCTCACCCTTCCCACGGATCCGCCCCTACCTAACCAACCCCACCCCTCTTCTCCGCCTATTCCACTACTACTCTCCCTCGCTGTATTCCACACCGCCGCACGTGCAGGAACAGTTCTATCTGAGCCCCATCCCACCTACTCCTCCCCTGCTGCATGCACCCGGCAACTAGCTCCTCTCCACTGTTCAAATTCTTCTGTACCTGCCCACATCACCTTACCTCACAACCCCTTCCCCTCTAGCGTTGTGACGCCGCCAGCTGCCTGGCTCTCCAACCTCTCCCCACTTTCTTCCGTGCCATACCTCGTCTCACCCCTCACTCTGATCCGCCCATAAGTAACCAGACTCACCCCTCTCCTCTCTCTACTTCTTCTCTTCCATGCCTTGTTCCACCCCGCCCTAACGTGTAGGAACAGTTTCATCTCAGTCCCATCCCACCTACCCCGCCCCACGCACACGGTTACTCGCCTTCCTACTCCCCTCTCCCCTGTTTTAAGTCTTCCCCGTACTGTCAACGTCACGCGACCACTCACGCACCCGTGCGGCTTCTTGCTTAAGCATGAACGGCTGCTGTTTCAAATTCTTGCAGTCCGATGCTCCTGATCGTGTTCGGATATATTGAGGGTCTGACGAAGGTGCGGTTCAAAACCACAAATTAATTCAAAGGTTCTAAACGACACTTCAATAATAGTTTAAATTAAGCAAAAATTTAAAGAATTTTTTTCGGAATCAGGGGACCACAAAATGTTTTTCTCTTTTCAAGTGAAAAATATCCATTCTTTCCTTCATCATTAGAAAACTTTCCCTACATTACGTAAGTAATTTACGAGGAAGTAAAAACTATTGGTATTCAATGTAATGTAATGGAGAATCATCGGTATCCTGATGTTCGAAGGCCAATTCAGACATTCTGTTTTTTCTTAAATAAATTTATTCAGAGGTTAGAGTAAATCCATGTTTTATGAGGAAACTTTCGGAGTCTTTCTAAAATGATTCTAATGTGATGGGTCTAAGACTCAGCTAACTTTGTGAACAACTAACAAAGGCAACGAACTAACCAGGTAACTACCTTAGGCGGGAAATTAAGAAATAGGGAATTTAGGTGATTATAAAAACGCAATGGTTTGACTTAGACTGAATTTAGATTCGTTCATAAATAATCCTGCAACTGCAATCCGTGCAGCAGAGGTCTTCAGACTTTCTGAACTCTTGCTAATAATAATTATTGAATGGGACCAATAAATAATGAGAACGAGAGTTATAATGTTGGTGATATAACTATGATGGCCATTGCATTTTGAACGAAAAATTACAGACACTATAGGTGTAGGCAAGAAAAACGTTTTCACCTCATAATGGAGTGAAAGAGCCAGGATTGACGTAAGAATAAAAGAAGCAATAATCTTCTGGAAAGTAAGCTTTTTTGATTGATCCATTGAGTGATTGATTAGTGATTCAGGTCACGTCAAGTGCTAGTCATTTGCCCCGTAAGTGAAGTGTAAAATTTCCCTCGGGAGGTGGCGGTGATCTTCCCCCACTGGGTGGTGGGATCCGGCGCCGACCTACCGTGGGCTAGTGGGGTTATGCCCAACCAGGTATCTCGCCCCAGCGGAGCACCGCCCCAGCCGGCACAAGCTCTAAGTCCCTGACCGGTCTTCCGGCGTGTGTGGTAGTGTAGTGCAAGTTAATGTAAGTATGTGTGTAAGGGGTGAGGATAGGACAAGGAAGAGGAAGGAAAGGTCGCGCTCGGTCCTGGCCCGTTTGTTAGGGTACTGCTAGGACATTCGCTTCGTGTTGATCGGAGAAACCACAGAACACTACCGATCAAAGCAGACGGATAATAGAATTCTCTTGCAGACAGCGACATAAAGGGGCCTAGTTGTGTGGCCAGTGCCGAAAATCCTGCACGTGTCGGGACACAAACGCCAGGACCTCCCAGTCATGAGGCATTGCTGTGACATCAGTTAATGTCCTGAACCACCTCTCCCGATGGAAGAACGGAAAGCAACTGGGTAAGCATCCACGACATTTTCTGTACCATGTGCCTCCCTTTCCCTTACCTCCGTGAAGTTGGCCGAAAAAAATCTGGTATTTTAACAAAACTTGGTACATCTTTTGCCCAGGTTTACCCCTCCAAAATGTTCGTGTGCCCACCCACACAAAAAAGTTAGACGCGAAAAAAAGTTTCGGTCCAATTTCACACTGGACGAAAAATACAGATATTTTGATGAATCATCATTTGCCTCCTCTCCACGTAGGCGCATCGCTCGTGCAGACGGAGGATGCCTCGCATTCGCTATGGCTGTGCTGCAGCAGCGGCCGCCGACGCCACTTCGCAGGAGATTAATGCAGACCTTAGAACACGGCAGCTCACGAGGACCCAAGCGTCGAGCCATCATCGTTTGCGGGTAACCCTCATTGCAACGCGGGAATTCTACCTCAACGCATACTGGAGTGCGGGAGGGGCATCGAGGAGGAGGATGCCGAATTGCCGCCTCCCGACACTTGGATGTGTTGTTCAAGTGCAGAAAAATTAGCCAACAGTTTTTAGTTTGTGGACTACGTGAATCGTTCATTATTTTTCATTGGTAAACTGATAGCTCTGCGCCGATTACAAAATTAGTATTTTGCTTCTTTCTCATTTACCATAAGCGAACAAATAAACAACTTCATTGGGGATCGTAGCAGAGATGTTTCATCTGAAGTAAAAGTTTATATCATCCCACCCACGTGGTTGGATGCAAAGCAACCAATTAAAATATTTATCTAGGATCCTGGACTGACGTCCACGCACGCATACAATTTCGAATTCAGAGAACAGGGGGCTCTTAAGCAGAATGCTAATGCGAATGCATGCGGGAATTATGGCAGTGAATAACACATGACTTCATTATTCCTAACATAACGTCATAAGAGGAAATAATCTGATTGCTACCCGACACTAAACCTTTGAGCATCTCATTCACATACACACCACCATCTACACGTTCGCCAGAGATCCGCTTGTACCTGGAGTTGAAGGCGCGAAGAGGGTGCACGTTCGAGGAAGAACTCGCGTCCCGCCTCGCGCCCCGCCTCGCGCCCCGCCTCGCGCCCCGCCTCGCGCCCCGCCTCGCGCCCCGCCTCCCGCCCCGTCTCGCGTATCACTTAAATCCCGAGTGTATCTTGCACACATGTTTGCATGTTCGGTCATCAACAGTCTAATAACCATGAAAAGACCGCCCGAGATGGCACAGTCCAACAGCTGTTACCACTCCAGGATTTCTGAGAAGAGGACAGGTGTTCCGCGGGTTCGCGTCCTCGCCAATCGCTATCCCCGCCAATCCCCTTTTACACATACACACACACACACACACACACACACACACACACCTACATTAACCACATAGTGAGAGCAGTAGGAAACTCACAGCTTACTCCTGCTGGGACGATGCTCTGCTGGGTGAGATACTTGGAGGTTGAAAACACCGCAATCAAACGTGTAAATCGGCGTGGAATCCCACTTTCCAACTGAGGGGGAAAACAAATCCACAAACCGGCTGAAACTTGCACTATAATTACGGGGACAGTGATCAAAGTCGTTGATGAGCCCGGAAACTCGAAATATAAATATTATACTCATTCTCAGACTCTTACGAAACAGTTTATTGTGCAATTTATGATAATCTAAAAGAGAAATAAACGCGTCAGAGGAACTCAGGTTTACCACATATCTCTTTCGGGAAAGGAGTACCTTGTGGTTGGCTACTCCGGCCATTCCAATGAGCCCTGTGCGACAACGCCGCATAAGGCACCCTTCCCACTCACGGTCAAGTAACTGACACCCGCACCGCATGCCAACTCACAACTATTCTCATTTTCCTCGCTTCATACCTTTCCTGACCTCTCCGGATCACTCTCGGAGAATTGCTTGCCCCTCCTGCTGCCAGCTCCCTCTCCTGCGTTCCCGACCCGTGTCACGCTCCCCCAGGGTCACGCTCCCCAATCTCCGAGCGTAATTAATGCCGCCGCGAACGACGGCCGACAAATGCCTGGCGGCCGCCGAGCGGCACCGCGCCGGGGCGCCCGCCCGCCCACCTCATTTGCATAGATCGGCCGCGATAAAGTCGTTATGGCTTCGGAAGAATTTTATTGGAAGGTGGGCGGGGGCGGAGCGGGGCAGGACGGGGAGCGGGGACGGGAGGGAGGGCAGGGGGCGTGGGAGGGAGGGCAGGGGGCGTGGGAGGGAGGTAGGGGGGTGGGGCCGGGAGGGAGGTAGGGCGGGCAGGGGCGTAGGCGGGCGAGGGTGGGCGGGATCTAGCAGGGGGCGGGGGACGGGGGCAGGGGCGTGAGGGAGCGGGCGAGGGGGCGGGGGCTGGCAGAGGCGGGGTGGGACCAGGAGGCGGGTGGGGGCGGGCAGGGGTGGGCGGGGGCGGGCGGGGTGGGCAGGGGCGGGCGGGGACGAGGGCGGGCAGAGGCGGGGGCGGGAGGACAGTGGCGGGGCGAAAGCGGAGGCGGGCGGAAGCAGAGGCGGGCGGGGCCGGGTTAGGGTGGGGCGGGGCGGGGCGGGGCGGGCGCTGGAGGCGAACGGGGCGGGCGGGCGGGCGGGCGGGCGGGCGGGCGGGCGGGCGAGCGGGTCCTTTGTGACAATCCGTCCTCCGCCGCGGTCGCAGGGGATTGGAGGAGAGCGGAGCGGAGCGCGAAGGGGCCGAGGGCGAGCTACGCGCGGAAAGCCTTATATCACGCGCCACGACAGCTCCTCCGGGCGCCGCTATTCGTCATGATTAGAGGCGATTCTCGGAAAACAATACCTATATTGGGAACGCGACTCGATAATTTACCAGGCGTGACTGCCTGCCCAATTTGCTTTGGTTTGCTTGCGGAGGATATACCTTCTAGATTTATCGGTGATGCTGTAGCATCGTTCCCAAACGAAACATGTCTTTGTGATTTGGAAAAGAGTGTGAATAACGGTAAAAACTGAGTGCAGATTTAAATAATACCAGTACCCAAGCAATCAATGTACACTCGCTTTGGAAGGTTACAAAAAGACTAAAAAGAACACAAGAGCATGTTCCACTCATCAGATACGTTGGGATCTGGGCAAAAACTCATCTAGAAGAAATAAATGCGTTGGTCACCATTTAACTATTTCAAACTTTTCCAGCATGTGATGATAATGCGCAAAACGTTATGACGAAGATATAAAATATTTAGACTCGCCTCTTCAGCTGTCTCCTCCGAAAGCCCCGTATACATCGAATGTTATAATTTTCAGAACATTAAACGAATTTCTATACTAAACTGCATTGTTCTAAAGTGAAAAGGGAAAAAATGACATTTCATCCGCCTTCTATACAAAACCATTCATTAATTTCATTCACTCTCACTGCACTACATGGCCACTTTTTCACGCCTTCACTCTCACTGCACCAGCTTAGCTGCGCCCCTGAGTAACAGTTACATTTGCTGACGATACATCACTTCTACCTCCAGACAGGGATCCAGAAGAAGCATCAATGTAGATCAGGCTGTTCCAACTCAGCTGCCCGCGGGCAGGCATGCTGGCGCCCGCGAGCCAGCGCGGGACGGGAGACCGGCGGGCACAGACTGCTGTCAACACTCGCTACGGGTGCCTGGCGAGATATAAGCCCCCGGGGTGCCTATTGGCTTGGCCTTTGGCGACAATTCGTCACTGATAGCCGAAGCAGGGAGCGGTTCGGTTGGGGAACGGAGGGCACATCGGAAGCTCATACTCAGGAAGAAACCTTAAGTTTAACGGGAAACGTAAAATTCGATTCAATTCAACAATATTTCATGAAATTAATTTTATACACATTTTTCTTAAGAAGTGAAGCTATATATAGTGTCAGTCCTTGGGCTGATGCGATGCATAGAACGCTCTTCAATGTATTGTCCTGAAGTTGAGTTTTTTTCTTTGTTTTTTTAATTCTTTTCATTGCAGAGAAAAGCTGCTCACAACAATATGTAGACACAAACAACGATATAATCATTGCTGCATTTCATAAAGCATAGAGAAGACTTCCACATGTACATTCTGATACCACTGGCGACAAATCAGGAGTAAATATCTGTCCTTTAGAAGTAGGGAGGCCTGCAAATCTAATATCTCCAACTGTATCGGCGATGGCATGGTATCCGGTGAGACAGAAAAAGGGGTTGTGACTTCCTCTGCCAGCCATCGCACTACTAATGTTGCTTCCACGAAAAACAAAGCGAAAGTGATAAGAGCGGCTCCCCCTCCCCAACCTCCTCCTGGGCTAACCACGAATGCACGCGGGCGCTCGTGCCCGCGAGAGGCCCGACATCGAACAAAATGATCTAGTTACTTCAGGAACATCTCAACAAACTACAAACGTGAGTAAAACTACTTGAATATGAGCAAATGAATGCAAATCAAGCTACAACACTGTCTCTATGAGGAGAACTTGCCCCCGTTGCAATTAAACCGAACTAACCTACCACAAACAGATTCAGTGAGATATTTAGGTTTCGATCTTGATGTGAGACTCAGATGAAAACAACATTCTGAGTGAACGAAAAGAACTCTATTTAAATTACAAAAAGTATTGGTTGTTACGTAGAAACTCAGTGTTATCTTTAGACAATAAATTACTAATTTACAAATCATTGCTAAAGCCTTCTCCATACAGCTCTGACGCACCAGTAGCAAGTTCAAATTTTTTAGTTTAACATTGCCAGTGCCTGTGTGTTCGAAGCGATATGATTCACAGAACTTTTAAAATGCCAATAGTAAATTATGAAATAAAAAACTGCTTTAAATAGTAAGTCGAAAGTTTGGAGACTTTTTGAGAAAATATTTTCTTTAAAGTTCCTATATTTCACGCAAAATTATCCGAAAACTACTCATACTTTTGAGAACTCGTACAGAAGCTTACTTTATTATCTGTTCTCGATGGACAGATTTTATTCCGGAAAAATTCTATCTTGAATATCGTAGTTGTAGAAAGACGCCGAAAACATTTTGAACTACTGCAATTTTCGAAAAATCAGAGATTTGAATGAAAATGAGAACGGCGCCGTTTTTTAAGCTCCATTTACGCTATTCGAGAACAAAGTTTTTTATTAAACTTTGAGCAATTTTTTGGAGAAAATTTTTAAAATGTTATTGAGGCTCATTGTCAACTACATCCAAAAATAAAAATACTAGACAAGGAAACTAAGAATTACAAGAATGATCATTCATTTGAAAAAGTAAAAACTAGCATCTGGAGGTAAAAAAGAGGTTTTGATTCATACCATAAATCACAAAATAAATTTACAATTCCCTTTTGAAGGGAACTATGAGTTGTCTTCAATGACGATTTCAAGTCTAGCTCCAGATGAAGTTGGGCTATCATTTACACAAAGAAAAGTAGGAGATTTTAAAGGAAACGATCACGCTGATTTCGTTATAAAAAAAGTTTCTATTCCGCAAGGTTCAAAAGATATGAACCTATTTAGTATTTAAAATAAAGAAAATCCTATACAAATTTCCGCATTGTCACTCCGGTTATATTACTACAAAATTTTCTGAGCATGCTTCATTTGAGGTTAAAACAAGTTAAAAATGGAATATGCACATTCTTGCAATAATATTCAGACATTAAAATGGTCTGTTATTATTCTCCACAACATTTGGTAGAGCGAATGACAATGATTTGAGTTTTCGACACAACTACCACAACGTTCGTTGTACAGGTAACAGAACACTAGTGAGCAGCCCATGGTTTGTCCTGATTACAAATGCGATAGCCAAAGTATAAAGAAAACACAAGTTTTGTAATTTCACATATTTTTTTCCTTTGAAGTTTGGGTGTAAATCTTCCACAAGCATAACAGAAATTATAGGTTTGAATCGCACGCTGACGATTTGCATACTATAGAACCGATTCAATTCTACAGATCATGTGGCGAATTTAACTTTATAAAAATCACAGAACTGTAATGTATTAGTGTATTTGAAGCACATGAAAACCAGACATGAACTTCGCGCACACTGCGGGTACATTTTCGCATGGCACCGACTGACAGCATCTGTCACCCCTACAGTTGTACACCCCATACTTGCGATAAATGAGGGGCTAAAATAATTCCTTTCGGTGACGATGCGCATTGGGAAATATTAGGGTGCACGTGCCTTGTTTTCAAAACATTCACTAAGACCTATTAAGACCACTGAGACCTACTCGTAATTCAGTGCGACTACCAGGCAAAAAAACAAAACAAAGACTGCAATCATCGAATACAGGAAGTAAAAAAACCCACCAACCCCTAATTTTGTTGCCTTCTCATGAAAGTGGCATAGATGAACTGAACAAATATTTAATTTTGAAATAGATTTTATGGTTATTGATTCCATAAAACTTACGGGTGCAATTTAAATGTACAGTCGACTCCGATTATAGTGAACTTCTGGGGAACTAATGTTATGTTCACTATATCCGAGGGTATCAAAATTAATTAGAATTTATCCATTATAATTGATTTTATTAATATGCAGATACAGCAAAATACATTAATAGCACAAACCGAAAATTTCATTATCTTTATTTTTCCTTAAAGAATCAATTATTTTCTGTTATTTGTTTCGTATATTTTCATCAGTAATTTATATACATCCTTCTCCAGAATTCTTGCTCTCTCAATACTTGATTTTGCAATGTCCTCTAGGTCTAAGTATCGTAAAGCAGTCTTCACACCCTTTAATATTTCTTGCACTGTTGGAATACCGTCCCACTCTCAGAAGGCTCTTTTACTCGCCTAAGAACATACAAGATGCTTTCGGTAGCAGGATGGCGCAAGCAGCTAATGAAACTGATCACTTTTCCGCACGATATCGCCAGTCTGTTGCAGTCGCGTGATTCCTGTCGCCTACGCACAACTCAACGCGCCTTTCCCCGCGGAATAGCGTCAAGATTGAAGGTGAAGCAGTCTATCGCGCGTCGCCGCCGCCATGAGGGCACGAGCTTTGTTTCCGCAGTGAAAATTAGTGGCATAAGGTCATCGGTAAGGTAACCATTTTCGGTCCCCTACTTTCATCTCAGGGGAGATTTCTATTATAACCTTTGGCCGACGATGTTTTCTCAGGCTGCATAGTGTTGGAATTTGTGGCACAAAGGCGATATATTCTTTTCCAGGAGGGAATTAATTTCCAGAACATTGTAGTTCCCTATAGCCGAGGTGTCTTATGCTTATTTGTATTGTAAGTGAAACGGAACAAGTGACGTAAGTTCACTATAATCGAGGGTTCACTATATCCGAGTTCACTCTAACCGCTGTGTACTGCATTAATAGAGAAATACGGTATGTAACAGTATAAAGATATGGTACATTAAAAAACTGTGACGTGGTATGGTGTTTTTATTGTGATAATCGTAATCTACATATGAAATTGAGTATGATGCGCATTCTATCTTTCTGGAGGCAAACATCGGGTTCCCTAGTGTTATTTTTCAGTTATTGAAGTTCTGAATTCAGAAAAACCAATAATAAGTAAATATAATAAAATTATCACAAGAAATACTGCAGGGAAGTAACTAACTCTACCAAAACTATTTCAATTAGCTGCACTACGATATTATATTTCAATTTACAAAAACAAATTGCTACTTTCACGAGGGGGGGTTGTGGAGGGGAAATTATTTAAAAAATATATTTCTACGCGAAGCACTACCTCGGGCACGGAGTAGGAGCAGAAGCTTAAGCCGTAAGGAAGCAGCACATTGGATTACAATTTACAAAAATAAAAATAAATTGCTACCTCCTTGGGGGGTACTACGGAGGGGAAATTGTTAAAAAAAACTCAACCCGAAGCGCTACCTCGAGCATGGAGTGAGAGTAGGGGCTTAGCCTAAAAGTCAGTAGCACACTGGATTACAATTTACAAAAATAAATTTTCACCTCCACTGGAAGTACTGTGAAGGGGTAATTGTTTAAAAAAATCGCAACCCGAGGGGGTTTAAGCCCCAAGGAATCAGTACATTGTATTACAATTTACAAAAATAAATTGCCCCCTCCAGAGGGGTACTATGGAGGTGAAATTATTTAAAAAATCTCAACATGAAGCGCTACTTGGGGTACGGAGTGGGAGCAAGAGTTTAAACCGTAAGACAGCAGCACATTGTATTACAATTTACGAAAATAAATTTCCACCTCCACAGGGGTACAGTGGAGGGGAAATTGTTAAAAAAAAAGAAAGAAAAATCTCAACCCGCAGCGCTACCTCAGGCCCGGAGTGGGATCAGGGCGGCTGGGGACCTTCTCACCGGCCGCGTGCGCCGCCTGCCTCCACCTCTGGCCCCTGGGGGGCGCCTGGGCGGCGGCGCGCGTGAGGGCGCATATGATGCGGGCGGCGCCACGGCGAGCGCGGCGCGGGGCGGGGCGGAGCGGCCAAAAAAGCCCGGCGCCGCGCGGCGGGGAGTCGGGCGGTGGCGGCGGCGGCGGCGGCGGCGGCGGCGGCGGCGGCGGCGGCGGCGGGCGCCGGAGGGATCCCGGCGCGGCGCGGAGAACCGCAGTTTTACGCGCCCCGTGACCTTCTCGGGTGGCGGCGCCGTGCCGTGCCGCCCCGCGCGGGGGCTCCCCCGCCCTGTTCCACTCCGTCGCGCCGAGGCGAGTCGCTCGCTGGCTGGCTCGCGCGCCGCAGCCTCACGCAGCAGCCGCTCCGCCGGCGCCGCGCATTGTCTGCCGCCCGGCCGCCTGCGCCCCGGCGGCGGCCGCCCAGCGCCTATTGTCACGTCGCGCGGTAATACGCGTATCACCATTAGCATTACGGACTTCGGCGCCGCTCACGTCACACGTGCTCTCATCGCGGTCCTCGCACACATCGCGCGGCTTTTGTCTGGACATCCCCTCCACTCTCCCGTCAGCGTCCCCCTCCCAGAAGAGGACTCGCCCAGCTCGGATTTTCGTTTCCTCAGCTCCCACCGTCGACAAACGTTTTCAAAGACAACTGACTACGCTATCAATGCATTGGCGTTTTGAAGCTGGAGGATTCAATTTCCGAGATGATGATGGTCCTAGGCAATTACACCTCTCTAGTGGTTATTGCTGTGTCCATACTATAAGCCATCACTCTTCTATTGCCGTGCACTACAATTACCCAGCCTGCTCTTCCACCCATTTCTCAAGACCCATGTCCCAAACTGCAAGTTTTTAAATAATTCATCTACACCAGTAATGTCAAGATAGCTGCCACCAGGCAAACTGTAGAATGTTCAAACCTCTCCTACACTCCACTGAAAGTGACTCTGGAAATTATAGGAGGAAATTACACGTTACCATTAAATTATTTATTGTATTAAAATACGATTTAATTTCCAACTCCTCGTTGAACAGCCGTAGCAATGTAATGATATTGATACGTCGCCCTTTTTATTTATTTATTTACCCTTTGTACTGCAAGAATGCCTGCTTAGGGTTATAGGAGCTTAAGACTCCTGTTCGTTAGCCATTTTGGCATTCGTTTTCATCTACACCACTTTAAATCCACACATCTACGATGCTTATTTATTCAATTAATTGAAGTGCTCTTTCCTTCACAGAACTCTAGTGAACTTATTGGTAAACGGAGTTTCCTATTGTAAAGCTACACTGATTTTGATAGATGAGTTTGTTGAAATTTACATTCGTAATTTTATTCCTGCATAATCTTTTACTACTTACCTTCCTTTGTTCTCGAAATAGTAGTCATAAATGTCACTCGAACTTCTGAGGTTCGCGGATAAATTTACTTGTCTCGACAGTGTTTCGGTGAACTCACAATCTCTGCAGGTATTGCTAGTGATAAGTTCATGGCATGTCCCGGTGGCTCGAGGTATATTATTACGTTCCACTAGACTACCTTGATCTCTCTGACCTAGACCAGGGCTGCTCAAGACGGTAGCCGCCTTGGCGAGTCCTGGCACAGTGTTTGTCAGTGGGCAACCGGTTGGGCTTGCTGCGTATTGAATCATTCCGAAGACGGGAGAGGAAGGAAGGCGCTCAGGCGGTCGGCTCTAGTTTAGTGAAAGGTGGGTTGGCACGTGAGCATCTACATAAGGGCACCGCGGACAGTCTGGCTAGAATTCATATATTTCAGCAGATTCATCAGTATTGGGTTCGAAGATCAATCTTTCGCATTTACGTTGCTTATACCAATTTACTGATTCGTCGGAGGCGCAGGTCGCAGGGAGAGCAACGAAGCAGGCGGAGACGATGCTGGAAATTAAGAGTCACGATTGGCTTCTCATACATTTCGCATCGCAAAACATTACACATCGCGATTGGCTTCTCTATCATGAAGCACATTCCAGCTATCCACCAGTTCGTAATAATTCTATCATTCAACCCTGATCACTCCATCAACTATTCAGTTAATTGCAACGATAAGCCATCATTGAGATCATCTATACAGGAAAGAGAAAGGCGTAATCCTCTTTACTCATCCATGCTTGGGGCTCACTCTCATTTTCATTACAAACGTGGTTTATTTGAATGTAATAAACTATTAATATTATTGAAAAAATTTTGCGGCGGGCCAGCGCATCAGACACTGAATAAAACGATTCGTTTGTGTGAGCCGTCAGGCAGAATTTTCGTATAAAACGATTATCACGCCATCCCCGTTCGTGGCGCTGCCTCACCGGAGCGCGCCGCGGACTCTCCGCCCGCACCCTCTCCCGCTGCGCGCAGTGGCGGCGGCGGCGAGGAATGCGGGCGGGCGGCGCCCCGCCCCCTCTCCGCGCGCCCCGCGAGGCGCGGCGCGGCGCGGCGCGGCGGGCGCGGGCGCGGGCGCGGGCGGGCACGGCCCGAGATGATTTACGGCCGCGCCAGCCATTATCCGCGCGCCGGCGCCCTCCGCCCTCGCCCTCGCGATTACACCTCCGCCACCTCCGCCGCCTCCGCCGCCCTCTCTCCCTGCCTGCCCGCCCCACTCCCCCGCGCCCGTCGAGCCGCGCGACAATACAAATCGCGCGGGCCGCCGTCGCCGGACAAAGGGCGGGCGGCGCGGGGTGGCGCCTCGTCCGCGTGCGGCCGCCCGCCCGTTTCCCTCAGGATCTCCGGTTTCGTGCCGCGTGAAAGCGCATCTGCTGGGCGGGGTGGGGGTGGGGGCGGGGGCGGGGTGAGAATTCCTGCGGCCGCGCGTCCTCGCCCGCGCCGTGCCACCGCACAATGGGCGGCCAGGAAGTCGGTTATAGGGTCGACAACGGCGCCCGGGAGTTTATGTAGCGGGCTAGTAATAGACCGGGGGAGCGGGAGCGGGGGACGCGATGCAGTGGCCGGCGGAGAAGGACCGCCGGGGGGGCGGGGGAATGAAAGGGGGCGGCGGGGGAGGGTGAGGGCGCTGGAGAGGGCGCCGGCGCGGCCACCAGAGCACATCGGCGTCCATGGCTACCGCCACTCAACGACGTGTAGACACCAGACGCTGCCGTGGTAAGCAAAATATGTATTAGGGAAATGAACATAAGTCTCCTGGGTGGTTAACCCCGATAGATGTATGTGGAATTCATGGAAAACAAAAAGGGCTTGGGGCAGACTATCTCCGTATTCTTCCCTTTCCTCTGCCTATTATTCTATTTCTGCTTCTTCATAAATAGGATACCTTCGTAATCTTTCTCCACGAAAACCTCTGCTCAATTCAGGTATACACTCTCCAACCGCAAAGGTCAAGCAGCGCGCTCCTGATTTCATATTCGGTTCTGATCTTAATCCTCCGACTTCCAAGATTCTTAGCACTCTTTGAATATACCGGGGAAGAAATCTCCTGGAAATTTCAAAAGGGCCTATATCTTTACCTAAAAGGCATTAATCAAATTAATGAGATGAATTCGATTTATTGATACACTTTCTGCGTTTGTATCAACGTAGATGATATAGTATAAAATCAAAGACGAGACAACAATACCATGCTCGCAATCACTTACTGTGAATAAAACTCAAATTGTATTGCGAAAATCGATACCAAGCCGAAAACACCAATAACAACAAAACAAGGCAAGCCGAAACGAATGGTGCTATGATATAACGTACTTCCTCGCATTAATAACGTATACATAATATTATAATACCGCAATTTCTGTCCATATTAACAAATCTAAGCTGTCATTTGTAAATCACATCAATCGTAATGCATTAGGAAACTAATTGTGTTAAAGCTAATACACCAACACATATTCCACAAACGGAAACTACCAAAACGTCGCCCAACAATGAGAAAGCATTCTTAGAATTCCAAACTGCCATGGGGCGCCGTTTGCCATTGCCGTATTGCGAACTGATATCTTGTGAAAGACTTCAGCAAAAGAAGCGTGGAAAATTTGAATTTGGAATTTCGAAGATTTGCCAAAATTAAGAGAAATTATTTACTTATCTTTTCAAAAAGGGCTCGTCCTTATCAATCGATCTGATTTTAAAGAAAAATATTCATTAAGAACAAAAAGAAAGTAAAAAATCTCTATTAAGAATGTTGTAGTTTGGCAAGGTTAATTTTTTGCAATTTTCGAAAATATAGAGAGGTAATGAAAGTATAGGGTGATTAGTTTCTTAAAATTGCAGACAAATCAAACAAAAACGGCTAGTTTTTACACAAAGAGGGAACAAAGAGGTGTACATGCGAGGAGAAGAAGAAGAAGAAGAAGAAGAAGAAGAAGAAGGATGAGGACATCAGAATAAAACTGAATGAGTAGTGTATTAGAGCTTCTAGAATTCACATTGCTAACTGTCTGGAAAAGAGAGCAAATGAAAGTGTCTCTGGTGAAGTCTGGGCGATGCGTTATAATTTGAAAAGGTCGACAGAGTGAATTCTCGACTTTTCTAATTGGTATCTGTAAATAATAGTCAATATATCAACTTTCATTTGTACATTTATGCATTATGAAGTACATTTACAGCATAACATATATCATTTTTCAAATATACATACAGTAACAAATTTCAATTCAACGCCCAATTTTTCTTTTAAATTTCGTAGACATACATTACAAATATTTTTAATACCAGAGTTCGATTTTCAAATTGGAAGTCAAAACTGACACTACCTTCATTTGTTATTGAAAAGGCGTCTCTGATCGTTAACTATCACATTCGTACCACGGGAATTCAAAAGTCATTATTCTTGGATAAAAAATGTGGAAGTACTCAGACAATAAATCACAGTCAATAATGTCCTTAAGGTTTGTGAAAATTGAGGTTGTCATAACTAATATTAAAAAACACGATGAAATTGTTATAAAATCTGCTCTCCGAATTCAGATTACAAAACAGAGAAAATCAGGGCTTGAATATATTTACCAAAATAAACATGTTTTATTACGTAAGACGATGGAGCCCCTTTCAAAGTTATCAAGGGGCACGGCTCCCCTGCCCCCCTCCCCCGTGCGCCAACAGTATAATTGACTTAACTATATTTGGTCCTTATTGCCCCCGGTGGATATTATCCAACTTGTCGTTTTCTTCTAAGCCGCGTGAAAACCGTCCTGCTTGAAGAGCTGCGGTGGAGCGGGGAGGAGCCGGGTGGCCGGGGCTGCGGAAGAGCCGGTAGCGAAGGTGTCGGTGGGAGGCGGGGGGCGGGGGGCGGGGCGCGTCGGTGAGCAGGGAGCACGTAGCGCCTACAGCCGCTCAAATTGCCGGCAATTGTCGACCGCCTTCGCCCGCCTCCGCCCGCGCCTCCGCTGGCGTACAGCACAAACACGCGCCGAGGAGGATACAATTTCCCGACACAAAAGAAGCACTTCGCCTCTACGACTAGCTGCCCGCCCGCCACATACTTCAGGGATGCTTGCGTTTCGATGGAGGAGCCTTCTACAGTTTCTCTCCAGCGCCGTCAACACACCTTGGTGTACACAACGCAAGTACGACCTCGGCCATCAATGCAGCTGCGTGTACGGCTGCCTCGGCCTGTTGTGTTGGCGCTACCGGCGGCACGTGTATTTGCTTTTTTCTTTCGGTTCATGTGTCCATTAGGCGCTGTTCCCCTCGACTCCGTGCAAGTTCTGTGTGTGAGGACTCCTAGCTTGTGTCTATCAATTTCGCATGAACTTGGAAAGAACGAAGAGCAGTTGCTTTTCTGCATCGACTGGAACTTCTTTTGAGGCTTCGTGTTTTCAGCTCTTCCAACCATCGAATTTGAATTGTTATTGTCAGATTCGTCTGAAAAATAGAACTTGCCTCATCTCTCAATTCACTTAATTCTCAACAATGACTGGGCATCGCACAATAGAAAATTGAAATGAATTTCGTTCAAGCTACCTAATATATGTTGGAATAGCCATTTGAGTGCATCGTGAAAGAAACTGAACAAAGACTAATATGAGCAAATCCGTTTTTCGATGTTAAATTGTCTACAGGCACGTAACTGTGTACATTTACCAGTCTATTACATGTATGAAAGAAATTCAAATAATAAATGTTATTGTAATTCATGAAATTTGAGAGTATGGAAAATAAGGTAGTTTTTTTAATTGATTATTTAAGTTCGGAACAACATTTAGGTCATCAACGACCACTATTGGTGTTAACGGTATGGTACTATGAAGATGAAACGATATGGTGATGATAAGGGGTGAAAGGACAATCACAAATACAACCATGCCCGAGGCGGGACTCGAACCCGCGACCCTTCGGTTCGAGATCACTACAACACTACTGCCTTACCGATCTCGGCCACCAGGCCGACAATAAGGTAGTTTGTCGCGCTTGTAAATTGCCTAAAGAATCTGTTCTTCACGGTAATGGCTCGACTATTTGGAAAATTGTTAAGTGCCAAGGGAGGACAAGATGGCCACATTTCCACTTCTTTCGAGATTATTTCCCGTATTATTTCTTGGAAGCCTCTCGCAGCGTCCAAGGCAGAGCACGTGTTGCACGGATTCTTGAGGCAATTCCATCCCATCGCGCGTGCGCAGGAGCGTCGCGGCTCCAAGGTTAACTCATCCGCTAGACGAGCCGGACAGTTTATGGCCCTCCAGGCTCTCATTAAACTTCCTCCCTCGTCATCCTGAGATGTGGACGCTAAGAATAGCGCACGAGAAACATGTAACCCTTCCCGCAGTAGGTCGTGCATCTACTTAACGGAGGGGTTAGAGAGTAAACTGTTTACATGGCTGACTCAGCCAGCACAGATTTGTGGTTGGGTGGTCGCTTAATGCTATCAAATTCTCTTCTAATAAATCCCATTCATGATGTTAAAAGTACACAGATTATTAACGTTCATTTAGTAAAGTACTTGTTCGAAGTGTTTAACCGTTGAAGCGTTGTCACAAAAGTCAACACAACTACTGAACTGTGAACTATTTTGTGTTGTTCCACATTGGACATCGATTAACATGAAGCAAGAAAGCTAAGAAAAAAAGTTCTGTTAGAAAATAATTCCGACTAATTTAGACAAAGGACAATTGAAATGAGTAATTGAAAAAAAAATTCAATTACATCATAGGAGCCCAAACTGCTTGACCCTGTTGACTCTATTTGAAAGCAGATCATGCAGCGTAGGCCAACAAGCAAAGCTCTTTCGAATGTGGTATGTGACCTATTTTAAGTTGTTTGTCTGATCTAAATAAATGGATATTAGACTTTATATTTTAATATACCCAAACTCTATATGTTATTTTATTTACATTAAATTATGGATACACATAAGAGATTGTAAACATTTAGTTTCGTAATTTATGACAGCTATTGAAAGCTAGTTTGGTATTGTTGTCATTACAGATAATTTGCTTGTCAGGCATTACCCACAGTCTTAAGCCAGTTCAGACACTAGATGAAATAACATTTATTCTTCGCGAGTAAAAAAAATGTTTCAATGATGATACTCTGTAAAGACAATATATACATAAACGTCTCGTACTGATAATAGTATGAGTTTATGGGGACCAGTAGGGGCAATCTTGTTCCAGAAGTAATGAGAGAAGATAAAGATAAATAAGATAAGATACATTTATTTAAACTGCAATTGGGTGTAATCCGGTGGCAGTTAATTACATAAATAAGATAATAAATGTCATGCAAATAACATAATAATGGTAATAATAATAAAATTAATAATAATAATATTAATAATAATAATTAATAATAATAAATAATAATAATAATAATAATAATAATAATAATAATAATAATAATAATAATAATATAAAAACTGGTGATTCTTAAAACATTAAAATACACGAAAAAGGAAAGAAACGTCTATAATCTAAAGCAGCACTGAGTGTTTATACGATGAAGACCGCACTGCACTGTCCTTCACTTCACCATAACACTAAAAACATTTCCTTCATTATTTCTCTGCTCTACACTGCACGACACTTCACTTCACTGTATAACTTCATATTCTTAGTTAACTACCTCACAAACTTAGAAATATCCTAAATTAATTTCCCAAACTGAGAGATCAGCGAAGATGCTTGGCGATCCGCCGTAGCTGTTGAGGAGATTGAATGGTTCGCCTCCAACTAGCGTTGAGGTGCGCGCGCGAAGTGAAGCCAAAGCAGCGAACGCAGCATTTGGATGCGCGCGGCGAAGCGGAACGAGCGCTCAACGGCGTAAGCACCGGAACGACGCGGCGCCAGCCATCTGCCTCAACCCTACCCTCCTCGAAACCCATCAACACTACTGCCGCTCCTAATGCATTTTTCGCTTCTCCGCTACAGACTACACAGAAAGTTAAGGAATGCTGTGCGAAAAAACGGGGAATTTTCGGCAGGAAAAGTCTTATCACAGGGCCCTGGTAACGAAAAAGTGGATAAATCCCGGTTGGTAAATTCAGAAAAATATTCCTCCAACACGTGGTGAAGCCAGAATCCATGTTTTGTGGGTCCTTGATACGGAAAAATCGATTCCTTTAATGAAATCTGTTCCTTAAATATGGATTTTGAAATGTCATGTACAATTTTTTGAAATTTTGAGCACTTTTCGCGTAATTTCGTGTGAAAATACGGATGAGAAAGAAAACGCTGGTTTAGTGTTAGTAAATAATTTGCTTCGATGACATACTTTAATGTAAGTTGAACGGAATGTGATGTGAGAAATATTTATTCACAAAACTAGTATCGAAAGTGTGTCTTAGGCGTACAATTGAAGAGTAGATGATAACGATCGTAAGGTGTAACTGAGTCCGGCATTTTGAAATGAGTACGGCAAATACACTTTTTTGCGAGCGGTGTATATTTGTTTTATACAGATTCATGGATACTGACAAGAAGCTTATACTCTTTGGATTATTATCAATAAGCCAAACGGCATCCATATAGATTCAAGATTCCCATCGTTTTCTTGGCAGTACCCAGTTGTTTCATATGACCATGACTTCTTTGCGGTATCTATACGAGTAGAATATTTTAAGAACATACTTTATTAATATGCTTGATTAATGAAGATCCATTAGAAAAAGCTAACATACGTATACCAAGAGTGTAAAAATCAAAATTACTTAATAGCTACGATCTACAAAAGTGATTTACATCATTCAAAACAAAGGCCACATATTTGGTGTATAAAATTTGGTACATTTAAAAGCTCCGTGTTCTTCAGAACCGATTTTGAATATTTTCCGACAAAAACTAGTGATCATCATTATCCTCACCAACGTTTTCTTTTTATTCCTTTTCTTCCGATGGCCGTTTAATAGACTTATGCAAATTATAAGAGACAGGGATATGCACATTAGTTTATGGATATAGAACAAAAAAAAGGCTATCTCAGTTCAGTTAGCATTTTCTGTACCTCTAGTAGTCGTACTTCTTTCTTCTCCCCAACCGTTTGACATGGCAAGACTACCTATGGTGTAATGGTTTAAACGTTCAAAACCTTTCTAGACCGCATTATTTATTGAAGCATGGACCACAAACCGTTTTTAAAAAAGATATGTAATATTGAAAAATTTCATTTTTACGTTTCCATTTATTTTTCCAAAGTTTTTAATTTTTCCAAAGTTTAAATAAAACGTGGAGCCGATTTTGAGAAAGTAATATTTTTAATATCTTTTAATATTCCCCATATTTCATTCAAAATTATGCAAGTACTATTACAATTTTCAAAAAATTGTACAGGAGGTTTATTTAAGAACTAATTGTGGTCAAAAAGTTTTCATTTGAATAAAAAATCGCCTTCATCAATATTGTAAGGTTAGACGCCGAAAATTTACTTTTCTAAATTTCGAAAATTAAGAGTTAACAGTGAAAATAGGAAATACGCCATCTTTACAAGGGTAGTTTGCTGTATTCTTTCAAGAAATTAAAAGAATAGGAGAAATTTAGAGGAAAAAATTTGAAATGTCCCAGGGGCTTCGTGTAAAGTATCCCCCAAAATTTAAGAATACTTATCAAAATCGCGGAGCTTACAGTCGTGCCAGAACGATTGGGGAATAATCATTTTTGGAAAAATCCTACCAACAGTTTAGGCACTAGTGCTGCTCTCTGAAGGACCGAAAACGGACAGACAATAGACAGAGACAGACAGACGCGTAGATAGACTTACGGATAGACGATCGGTCGTTTTGAAGGAAGAAAAAAAGCTTCTTTCGGTATCGCGGGACCACAAAACGTTTATTTCCATTTGCATCGCGAAATCGACTTTCTGCAGTATTTCATAGCTTTTTATATACTACGTTTATTACGCCTTATATACGTACGTATACGAGAAAGTATATAAAGAGAAACGCTTTTGACCCTTCAGGTTGCTATAAAACTTCCATTCACGAACATAATACATACAAGACGTGTAAAAAGTATAAAAACCTAGAAAAGAAAGTGTATAACCCACAAAAATACTTGCAAGAATAAGATTATACCCCTTATTGGTCAGAAGGCATTTGAGGAATTCCGAAAACCGAGTTTCCATTGCACGCGTGCTACATCGCCATTGACAATTTCGCCTGTCAAAACCCAACGGCGACGAGGACAATACATCCTCCAAGGGAGAGACTGGCGGATTGTCGTGTGCAGCAGGGCCAGCCGAGCTCCTTAGCGCCGCAGAATGGGTGCTCCAGTCCGACAGAGCGATGCCGCGCCGCGCCGCGCCGCTTCGTGGGGGACAAAGGGCGGCGCGGGGAGGGCAGCTGGACGGAGGAGGTGCTAATGCGTAATGGGACCGGGCGGAGGAGTGGGCCGCCGGAAGGCGGGGGAGTGGGAGGGGAGGCGCGGCCGGTTGGCGCCGCTGAGGCGGACGCTTGTTGCTTTGGTCAACAGCGCGGCGCGTGGGCGGCGGCGGCGGCGGCGCGCCCGTGTGAACGGCTGGGGTCGGTGGGCGCGAGGTGCGAGAAGGGGGCGGCGCCGCCCGGTCCGGACGCCCCCGCCCCCGCCGCGCCTCAATGCCGCCCGCCGCCCGCTGCCGCCGCCGCCTGGCGCCAGGCGCGTCCTGCCGCCCGCCGCCGCCACAAAAAGACGTCGGCGAGCAGAAGCGCATTCAAGCGTTGGTTTTCTTGTGAAAAGCCCCCGCGCGCTCCGCTCCGAGGTGAGGCGCGACGCCGCCGCCGCCGCCGCTGGCGCGCTTTGTGCGGGGCGGAGGGCGAGGCGCGTGAATGAGGCGACAATCCGCTGCGCGAGTGCCCGAGCAGACGCCGCCGCCTCCGCCTCCGCCCCCGGCGTTCAGCCGCTTCCTGCCGTGCCTCCTCGCCGCCCGGAGAGACCGCTGGCTAATTGAAGGAACGCCCAGCAATACCTCTTTATGAACTTGTACGTGCAATATGGCATAAATTCCATAACATGACCTTCCAAATAATCCTTCTACGGTTCATAAGAATAGGCCATTTTAATCTTCTAATAAGACACAGAAAACCCATAAAATTCATCTAATACAACTGTGTAAACAGCCTTTTTTTCGCACTTTCCAACATCAACGACTGTATGTTGTAGTGAAATAATGGTATAGATTTTAGGATAAACTCCTAGTCGCCTTCGGAGGTAATTTTTTCCACTCGTTTATAAAACTTTATTTTTTTTAAAAGTAATTAATTTGTCATTCAACTGAAAATTTAAAGTAAAGCAGATAACAAGACTCCGAAATATATATTTTTTTAATTTTGTCATAAACTGCTTACGCTGTGCAGAAAAAGTACTGCAATGCTCAGAAAAAAATACTATTTTTGAACAGAAAAATTCTTAATACTACCCCTGGTGTGTAGTAAAAAATGTAAAATAATACATTGTGTAGTCAGAATCCCTGTTTCCTGGGTCGTTGATACCGGAAAATCGATTGATGGGAATACGCCTATCTGTTGGTCAATGCTAGCGCGTAAACCATTCAGATGTGTTTCTTCAAATGCGATATTCCCTAGATCGATCTGAACGATCTCCATTCAGGCCCTGAGAGTTGGAAACGTATGTTTTGTTTTCTGAGCGTAAACCCTGGATATTTTCGAAATACAAAATTTTGAAATTCTTAAAAATGGCTTCAATTTTTAATTAAACTTTGTTCACGGTCAGCGTAAAGAACTCTTAACAAATGGCGCAGATGTAATTTTCGTTAAAATACTTGATTTTTTAAAAAATAAAAAAACATAACATTTTCGGCGTTTTCAACAACCGTACATGATCGGACCGTTTTTGGACCTCGTTTTGATGGCATTGCTTGGAGCTGCATGTCAATTTTTGACTATTGGTTGATGATGATAAAATGTACAATTTTAATGAGAAATCTTTTTTAATAATTGATATGAGTTTCTTTTGTCTGTTTAAGCTCAATTAATTCCTTAGGAATCCACGTTCGAAGCAGCAACTCACCATTACCGCCAAGTTGCTTCTCGCTCCACCCCTCGATTGTGGCAATCAAGTTTAAGCAAGTTGGGCGCACAAAGGTAGGAGGGAGTGGTAGCAGCGAATTTCTCAGTGTTGAGCCCCGTCTGCTCCCCCTCCGTATGCGGCATTAGACTTACATTTCCTCTGGTATTCTTTTCCTTTCTGTATTTCTGTCTCAGTTCTTTTTTGGATGCTTTTGTGTTTTAGGGAAGTTGCGGAGGCTCTTCACAGCTGGACCCCGGTGAAACCGCTCCGTCCGTTCCGTACTTATCCGGTCTTGCCTATTAAACAGATACATACATGAAGATTCTGGGATTTTGTCCTGAATCGGCATAGTCCTGCATCCGCATAATCCGTGGTGTTTATTTCGGCCTGCCTCAAACATTTACGTAGATGAACCAAAGACCTTGTACTGCATCGGCACAATCCGCCGTGCTTGTCCGGGCCTGCCTCATAAACATATACATAGATGAAGATTCGAGAATCTAGTCCTACATCAGCATAATCCTCCGCGAGTACCGCAAGCGTCTCGTGTAATAATCAAATGGGTTCTATTGAAGCAGGGAATGAGGTTGGGATTGAGAATAAGCGTGGTTCTCGCTCTCCCCTGCCCCGGCCGCCCAGTCGCTTGCTCATCGTGTCCTGCCCGTCCGCCCGCGCAGCATGTCTGCGTGCGCCCTGGCTCGGTCACGAAGGCAGATCCCCTGATAGGCGCCCGCGCCCGCGCCCCGCCATTCACCCACTGCTTTCGCCCTCTCGCCCCCGCGCCGCGCCGTGTCGCCCGCCGCCCGCTGAGCCGCGCCGGCGCCCGCGCCCGCTTCGGCGCCGCAGGAGGTCACCTTGCCCGCCGCGCCGCGCGCCTTCCCAGAACGCGCCACTTCGTTACGGCGGGCGGGCGAGGATGGGCGGGTCGGGCGGGGAGATGGGGACGGGTGGGGGTAGCCGGGGCGGGTGGGAAAAGGCGGGAGCGGGCGGGGCGGGCGAGCGCGGGCGGGCGAGCGCGGGCGGGCGGGCGAGCGCGGGCGAGCGCGGGCGGGCGGGCGGGCGGGCGAGCGGGCCGGCGGGCGGGCGGGCGGGCGGGCGGGCGGGCGGGGGAGGGGGTGGGCGGGCGTGAGTGTGGGTGGGTGGGTGAGTGAGTGAGTGAGCACTCGGACCGGTGAAGACGAGGGGAAGGGAGGGAAATGAAGCTGTGGGGCAGGGACCGCGAAGGGAGAGTTTGGAGACGAGGAGGGGGCGAGGCGTGAAGCAAGAGGATGAGATGCTGGCGCGGGAGGGGACGGGGGAGTGAGGGCGTATCGTTCCTCTGATCGCCCGTCGCCAGCCACCCATTCACGCCGGCCGGCGCCGCACCTCATCCCTCTCAGGGCGGAGCGGGCAGAGGAGGATGTGATCCATGGTCGAGTTTCTATTCTTGGAGCTTCACGAATCAGATCATTCACCTCTCCTCTGCTGCTTATTTACATGAGCGATTTGCATTTGGATATATTCTTACCGATCTTCAATGATCTACGGCAGAGGCAGTCAACTATTGATGATGAATTTGAAAATGCTAGAATTTCTTGTACATTCGATTGCATCAGTTCCAGATCGTAAATGAATGCTATAGTTAGAGTAGTGCAGCTTCATAGGAATAGGATTCTACTAGTAGACCTATGTGCCAATACTGGGAAGTTTTCATTTCCTACTTTTTCTACAGTAGTGCCATTTTAGTCGCCACGTGTCCGGCCCACTTTCCACACGCCCCCGAGAGAAGGGGAGGGGAGAGGTGGCGAGTGGGCGCGTGTTTGCAAACAGCGCGGGCGGCGCCGTGTCGTGGGCCCTGGCGCCACCGCCGCCGCCGCTACTGCCGTCTTCGCCCGCTCCTCGCCGTGGCGCTCTGGCCGCCCGAGCAGACAATGCAGCGGCACACCCCACGGTAACATGGCGGCACGACGTGGGATGGAGCGGCAGGAGTGGGATTCAGTGGGGAGGAGTGAGATGGAGCGGGGAGGTGTGGGATGGAGCAGGGAAAATTGAGTGGGCGAAGTATGGTGGAGGGGGAGGAATGAGGTGGAGTGGATAAGAGTGGAATGGAGGGGTGAGGAAGTGTGGACTGCGGAGGAGAGGGATGGAGGGAGAGGAGCGAGACGGAGGGGAGGATTGGGATGGAGAGGGTGGTGTAAGTTGGAGTGGGGAGGAGTAGATATGGAGAGAAAGGAGTGGAATCTAGAGGGTGGGGTGCGGGAATATGGTTAGTGGATGGAAGAGAAGTTCTGGAGCGAGACATTGAGATAGAGTGCCGAGGAGTGGGATTGAGCGTAAAAGGGTGGGATGTTGCGGGGAAAAAATGATACTGGTTTATTGAGTTACTGATAGATTTATTTGAGATTGATTGAGGTTTATTGATTGGTTTGTGAATCCGCGCGCTTCAACTGCAAAAGTCATTAAGTATAGTGTACGTTTTTATCGTGAGACGGGGTGGTGATCTTCCCCCGCGAGATGGTGAGATCCGGCGCTGATCTACGTTG
Organism: Teleogryllus occipitalis; assembly: GCA_011170035.1. Taxonomy (NCBI): domain Eukaryota; kingdom Metazoa; phylum Arthropoda; class Insecta; order Orthoptera; family Gryllidae; genus Teleogryllus; species Teleogryllus occipitalis. Next base: position 27,264 of record BLKR01005088.1, on the reverse strand, counting down.
GTTTGTGGGGATTTTCCCTAACCAAGTATTTTCCACCAGCGTGGCACCGCCAGAGCCGGGTTAAGCTGTAAGTTCCCGGCCGGTCTCCCGGCATGTGTAGTGGTGTAGTGCATGTTCGTGTAAGTGTGTGTGTAAGGGGTGAAGATAGGACAAGGAAGAGGAAGGAAGGATCGCGCGCGGTCCGTGGCCCGTTTGTTAGGGTACTTCTCCAGCATTCGCGTGGTGTTGATCGGAGAAACCACGGAAAACTACCGATCAGAGCAGCCGGTCGCTAGAATTCTCCTCCAAACAGCAGCTGAACATGACCAAGCTGACAAGCTAGTGTCGAAAATCTTGTTCCCGTCGGAATTCAAATCCTAGGTCAGAAGCTCTACAGTGACATCAGTTGATGTCCTGAGCTGCCCTTGCCGGTGGGGAGGAGTGGCATCGAACGGAGTGAAGTGATTGTAGCGGAACGGACCTCGTTTTAATTGAGAGACGGAGTGGAGTGGCCGAGGCGGGGAGAGCCCATGCGGGCCGGGAGACAAGTACGTTGTGAGAGAGCGTGTTGTATTGCAGAGAGGCAAGCATTGTAGATTAGAGGGGCGTGGAGTGGTGTGATGGGGTGGGGACCAGCCGAGTGCGGTGGAGGGGTGAGGTACGGGTCGAGGCGAGTAATAGCATGGCCAGTAAAGAGTGGGGGTCATGCATACAGAGTGTGGCGCACATTGCAAAACATGTTATACTGGCAGCTTACATAACATGGCAACTTCACTCTACTCAATGCAGATAATAAAATGGGGTAGTATCGATACCACACAATTTTGTCTGCATGGCTACCAGGAAATTACTCAGTTTACGACGCAACACTAGCACTGTGCATGGGTGCATACGACTGCGAAGTCATAAGAATAAACCATACGCGCCTCGTACAAAATTCGTTTGAAAGAAACTTTAATCTTTTAAATTTGACTCAAACCAAGCTTTAAAGATGCTTAGAAAGGAATTGTTCAGCACTAAATCAATTCTCTTCACATTAAGACGTAAATTAAATTATACTAGCGAACTGTGCGAGAACTTTCGCACATTAAACTCCACCATCTTCCCTATTTTACCATATATCTTTTTCTTCAAGATCCCTTCTTATCCTCCGTCACTTGTTCAATGTGTCTCCTTGTAATTGATACAATACACCCTTGTCATTACAAACTATTCTTATTAAACGTTATTACCGAGCAGAAAGGTACAATCATGTAATTCAATCGCGTAGAATATCAAGTAATTAGTTTAATTTCACATACAGTTGCAGATTCTACAGGCTCAGAATATGTGGGGTAGAATCGAGAAGCGTCGCAACAGCAGAAATGTAACAGAATGTTCAAGAAGATCTTTTCCTATAGACTACTGTATGCGGAACATTCCTTTGAGACTTTGAGGCTCAAAATTTTAGTTTTTAAGGCTCTAAAACGCTTCGTTTAGGAGTTATTTAGCGATATATGCGGCCGAGTTTTGCGGGTTGTATTTGGCATGAATATTTAAATGCGTTTTTTAAACAAATTCTTCATATTTTTAAAATCAAAGTGAAATTCGTCACGTCTCCGAGAATTTTTTCTTTAAAGTCATCACTTATAAAGATTGGCTGCGTGTGAGAGGCGTAAAAAGTATGTATACTGCTGAAATAATTTAGGAGACGATTCTTTTAAATGCTTTGAACAATTATTTATCATATTTAACAATTATTCTTTCTTATTTCTTTTTACAATTATTTCTACAAGTCTGTAACAAATAGAACAACGTAGTACTTCAAACGAAGTATTTCAAATAATAACTCGAGCTGCAATCTGAATAGATAATACTTAAAGCTCATTGAATTTTTAAAAAAATTCAATTAATATTTCCGACCGCAAAAATGAAATATTCAAAATGCAGTAAAAATGCATTGAATTTGTTCGGTTCATTCTCGACAACAAGATTAAATTAAAATAGAAATTAGAAATCTTCACTTTCATCATTTACCAATGCTGGGTTGACGAATTATTTTATAATCAAAAGTAATTGTTCACAAGAAAAAATAGAAGGCACTAGATAAAATTAGCTAGGTAGAAATTCTAGTTGTTTTTCTTATTTAACGTCAAAATGTAAATGTGACGTTACAGATACTGCACATGGATCTTCTTGGTTAATGGAAGAGTTAAAACAGATCGCATTCACACGTAGTACTGTAAACAATTTTTTGTGGTGTGTTTTTTTTTCGTGGCTGATCCTATCGCACGTTCTATTTCTCCTGATTACTCGAGAATTATTTTTCCACGTTGTGAACTGTCCTTTTGAATCTTTTCCTTGAATTTCCTCGCATTTGGTAGATTGCTATATCACGTTTCGTGTATTGTTATATCATGTTTCGTGATTCTAGCTGCTTAGAGACGTAGACCGGAGTTTATTGTGCGGAATTGTGAGGCATTCGAGGCGGAGTCGGCGTCTAGAGCGGCGGGCATGGAGAGGGTATGCGGTTGGGAAGGTGTATCGCGAGGAAATTTTGAAGAAACATAGTTAAAACACTCTCCATTCTTATTCAAAGCCTTGACAAACTCCTTACATTAAAAGTGAAATGAAGTGGTGGCAAAACAATACTTTAACGATTAACCAAACTTCTAATGTCATTTTTATCTCCGGGATTCATAGAATTTCTGATTGACCACATTCTTTTGGCCCAATGCAATTCACGAGCCCAGCTACCCCATTCTTATAGAAAGTAGGGGAACTTAGTAAATCCTAGTTGAAGTTCCAAAAACAATCCAAAAACTCTCAAGTCTCCGCAAACAAACGGTTGGTGTTCTTCATAATTAATTTTTTAAGAGTTCTTCCATATTTTCGTATGTTTCCTTTAAATGAACAGAATGTGCTACTGGCACTGAGACGTATTTATTTCCATTCTGAAGCAGAACAGCTTTGAGGCTGCATTTCGAAGAATCTAATAACATCCTTTGATCATTGACATATCTTATTCCAAATTTTGAAAGTACATCATTAATGTTTTTGCAGTATACAAACTGACCCTCTTTGGTCAAATAATCAAGGAACTCTTCTGCTCTCTTTGGATACCAGTAAAACGTTGTGCCTGGAGCGAGCATATTTTTCTCTTTCTACCGTGAGCCTAAAACCTGCGCTGATTCCTTTGAGAGGCAAAGATCTCGCACCAAAATCATTAAGTTTTTGTTGATTAAACAACTGAGATCTTCTCTCTTCTTTGGGGAAATCAGTAACGTCTATGTCACTATCAAATCTTTTGAATAATCTGAAGATGATATAGATGGTAGGGCATGTAGTGGGTTTGGTATTGCAATGTCAGAACCATGTGGTACGGGTCTATTGGCGGACGGAATATTCGGGTAAATTATTTACTATTTCTATTACTATTCTTATAGTGCGTACGCCTTCACCATGCAAAAGTAACAGTTCTTTGCATGATTCTTCTGTTCTTTCTACACCATAGAAATATAAAAAGATAAAGATTTCTGCTTCCGTTGATAATATTTTCTCAAACCTGCAACACACGTGTGCCAAAAGCTATGTGAGACGCAAGACTTATCTTGATCCCCTAACTTCATGCCGAAGTAAGCGAGATTCGCTTTCCTTATAAACGAAGTGATGTTTTCACTTCGGAGTTTTAGTAGTAATGAACCACATGTATAACAAAAACAGTTCGGATCACTTTGACGTCTTCTAGATGAATTTGCCATGCTTTGAAACACTTTTCCCACCAATTTACACGTTTGCAGCTTTTGTAACAAACAGTTCTAAATGTCAGAGAACAACTCAAACTGAAACTGAGGTTAGAGAATGATCAACTTATTTTCAAGTACTGACTGGCTTCTATTCTTCTATCTAGACAGTGGGCGATATGAAGAAACTGAATCCACATATCTAATCATGTTGCAACACTGATTCACTGTCACTCTACTTTTAATCAAATGCAGCGAATAGTCGCCGGCTTATGTTACGTAGAACATAGCGCGTGCTAATTTGAAATAAGAAAACCGAAAATTATGGAAAAACTGTACGTGATAGAAAAAAAACCAAAATTTTATATGGAATCAAAATGAGAAACTGATTCATAATCACTCATGTTCATCAAAAGCGGCTAATCGTCGTAGCCTTGTGATCTGTTGCCATCGCTCGTAAATTGCCTGTGCCACTACGACAGACGAAGGACATCCACGGGGCGCAAGCAGGAGGATGCACGCGGGAAGGGTGCTCAAAATAGTAGATCCGTCGGGCGAACTGGCCCGGGGCTGTCATCCTGCGTCCGGAAAGTTTTGACGAAATCGGAGAGGATCTCTTCTTAAGAGATTTCCCTACTAATATTTCTTCAGTAACTTCACTTTTGATAAGGGGTGAGTCACGCAGAGACGAGTGTACGTATCTTGGATGTTTTAAACCGCGATTGGAATGATATTGAACTATTTCACGAATACAAGGCAAATGGATTTAATAGTATCAACAAACGGATGTCAGAAATTACAGAAAAATGACTCTTTGTGAAGTGTTTCAGACTTTTTGTTTATTTCAGCAGCTTTGGTCACATTTATTTAAAGCAACAATTCATTCCCAAACATTCAAATGTCATCTGTACAAGTCTGTGCAAGCGTCATCTGTGCAATACAAGTGGGAAAATAAAAGTACGTTCATGAACTTTTCGAAGGCAGCCGTGACTGTGTTGCTTCTATCTTATTATAAAATGCTATTGTTTGCAGTGAAATATAAATCGTGAATGGAATTGTCATTCTCTTCTCTCTATGAAATATATAGTGTGCGTACGAACCACTGCATAGCACCCTTGACTTTAATTTTGTGTCACGTCACCATACCTGCTGCAGAAAATTTTGTTCGCTCTTTGCATTTATCTACATCGCTAATTTCGAACTCGCGCAGAAATTGAATAAAAATTGTGCAGTAACCGGCTGTATGAGAATTGACACTGTTTTCGCTAGATGTTTAGGAACTCAGCAAAAATCTCGAAACAATGAAACAGTTTCGATTTTCACTGAAAAATGCATCTGCCGTCACCGAAAACACCTGCAGTCATACAAAAGCAAGGCTCCCAGGAAGAGGTCCCCCCAATTTATATTTTTTTTGTTCACGTTTATTATATGGGTCTCCAACTTATATTTTTGGCGTGATTGATTGATTGATTTTATTTTGTTTCCGGGCATGTCAACTGATGTGGTTATTGGTGCCGTAAGTGTAGTGCATGTTTTTCTCGGAAGGTGGTGGTGGTGGTCTTCCCCCGCTGGATGGCGAGATCCGGCGCCGACCTACCGTCGACTAGCGGGGTTTCCCCTAACTAGGATTCTCCCACCAGCGGGGCACCGCCCCAGCCAGGATAAGCTCTAAGCTCCCGAACGGTTTCCCGGAATATGTGGTAGTGTAGTGCATGTTAGTGTGTGTGTAAGGGGAGAGGATAGGACAAGGAAGAGGAAGGACAGATCGCGCGCGGTCCGTGGCCCGTTTGGTAGGGTACTGCTCCGGCATTCGCCTGGTGTTGATCGGAGAAATCACGGAAAACTACCGATCAGAGCAACCGGCCGCAAGAATTCTCCTCCAGACAGCGACTGAATTCGACCTAGCTGAAAAGCTAGTGTCGAAAATCCTGCCGCCCCCGTCAGGAGTCGAATCTAGGACCTCAGAGGCGCTGCAGTGACATCAGTTGATGCACTGAGCAACCGCTCCCGGTCTCTAATCATTGGAGTTGACAAGCTGCAGAGAAATGAAAAATTAGCCTATGTTATTATTAAACGCAAAAGTTGGTTGTACTAATTGTCATCTAACATTTTTTCTGTATGAAAATTTAGAATCACCAGCCTTACACAGGAGAATAAGACCTTATAGCCAGTTAACTTCAACATATCAACTCCAGATTATTCGAGGTATCTGAAGATGTCAAACATTTCTAAGAAGATTTTTCTTATGATTGGATTCATTTCATCCATTTGTTAATGGAATTTTTTCTATATTCAGAAATACCTAGGTAAGATAGACATGTTTTTGTATTCCCATAAATTCGTTTCCAAATAAAAATCCATTTTGTCCTCTTAATTTATTTGTTGTCGTTCCTCAACCCGGTAAATCCCCCAACAATACCCCCTTCCCCCCCTTGGCGGGCAAACGCATTCCGGCGTGCAGGCACAATGCGCGCCCCGGGCTCCAAGGAGCGCTTCTCCGGAAAGCGCAACAATGGCGGGGCCGAGCTCGCCCCGTGGGCGGCACAATGGGGCGCTGACGACGTGCTCCGCCACAATGACCCCTCCCCCTCCGGGGCGCCGATTCATTCGCGGCCGCGACAGCGCGGCGCCACCTCATTCACGGGCGAGGGCCGGGCTGGGCTGGGCTGGGGGCCACACAGAGCCAAGCCAGGGGGCGAGGCGCGCTGAAGGGGCGCGGGGATATGAGGAGCGGAGCCTGCGAGATGGGTTGGGGTGAGGATGAGAAGGGCGGGTGCGGGGAGGGGCCGGAGAGGTCGCGGGTTGGGGAAGGGTGAAGCGGGGACGGAGGAATGACGAGGGCGTGGCGGGGCGGCGCCACCCCATTTACGGGTGAGGACCGGGCAGGGCGCGGGAGCGGGGCCAGGGACCGTTGAGCACGGGGGCGGGCATTGGCTCAGGGGAAGGAGGGGCGGCGCCTGGGACGATGGGCTGGGGCGAGGAGGAACGGGGCGATGTGCGGTAGGAGTCCTCCCGTGTTGAGGAGGGGCGTAGCGGGAACGGAGGGGTGGCGGGGCGGTGCCATCTCATTCAGGGCGACGACCAGGCCGGTAGCGGCGGCCGCACAAGACCGAGGCGGGCAGAGCGCGGAGATTGAAGAGAGGTAGGGCTGAGGAGGAGAGGGGCGTGGTACGGGGAGGAGCCGGAGCGGTAGCGGGTTGGGGAGGGTTGTGGCGGGGGCCTCGCGGGGCGGCGCCACCCCATTCAAGGGTGTGGGCCGGGCCAGAGACATGGGCGGAGATCGCTGAAGACCGGGACCGTCAGGGGCGCGGGGATAGGTGCAGCGAGGCCTGAAGAGGTGGGTTGGGGGAGGAGAGGGGAGGGGTGCGGGGAGGAGCCGGAGCGGTCGTGGATTGGGGAGCGGCGTAGCGGGGACGGAGGTGTGGCGAAGGCATGGGGAACGGTGCCTATACGAACATAGGCAGAACCGACCCGGAGCCCGTCCCGAAACCTAACGCTGAAAGTGTGCCACCAATTGCTTTCATGATACCGGCTCGGACGGAAAAGCAGAAATGCGCCATTTCGCCATGCGTCTTATACTCTATGGCCTTGGGGGGGGGGGGAATTACAGAAAAAAATCAGGAGCATTTGAGAACTTTTTAATAAATTGCATTAACTTCATGAAATAATTATGCCAAAACTACTGTTTCTTAAAAAAAGTTGTAAATTACCTTATTTAAACATTATTGTTGAAGAATAGATTTCATTTTAGAAAAAATTCTCAATTATCAACATTGGACTTATGCAACATTAGATTTTTTGAGATAATAAGTGTTCAATATATTGGCTATACTTCACGTGAAGTTACCCGAAAACTACAGATATTATTGAAAAATTGAAAATGAAGCTCATTTAATTGTTGTCGCTTCCCTGTTGAGTTGCATTGTTAACGATACACTCGTCGACGAAAAGACTCTCGTCGACGGGAGCCTTTATCGATAAAAAAGACTCTCATCGCGGAAAGACTCTCGTCAACGAGAGACTTTATCAATAAAAATACTCTCGTCGACGAGACTCTTAATCGGTAAAAAAGACAATCGTCGACGAGACTCTTCGTCGATAAAAAGACTCTCGTTGACGAGAGTCTTTTCGTCGACGAGACCTTTTAATGAGAAGGCAATGTAGTGGATAAGGCTCCAGCCGCGGTTTGTGGTACAATTTGCAGATGGGTGCATGGGGAATGTAATCCGTCTGTGTAGGCAGGTTGTGCGTTTTTCATGTGCTTAAGAGAAGTGGAGTTCTTCCTCGTCCCCAGCGCAGCGCGGAATCCCTCTTTTCCCTGGTGCCCCCCTCTGCCCCTCCCCCACCCACGGTGCTGGAAGGCGGAGTGCCAGCGGTTTATATAACACGTAATTCGCCCGGAAATAGTGTTGCACATAACATCTAGTTTAGCGAATCAATGCATGAAGGCCAAAGTGATCGCCGTTGACATCACGTACATGCTGCTCAATACGTGCTTTCGAAACCTATTGTCCTCCAGAAATTCCAAAGAAATCCATTTCACGTTACAGTAGATCCAATACATACCACCAGTTAGCGGTTTTTCCTCTGTGGAAGATGAAAATCTCTTATTTTACCCATGATTACATCCTACATCCTGGGCTTCTGTACAACATGAAACAATTCAAAAAGAAATAAAGACGTATGTTGTGTTAGAAGTCAGGTAATCGTCACATATTAGGCGCCGCCCTTTCGTGCGCTAAATCGATAATCGTTATCGCAACAGACGACGCAAAAGACAAGTCCCTCAAATAATTTAAAACAACCGGGGATATATATTACGTACCTCTATCTCGCAGGTAAAGGAGATGTGTCACATTTCCTCTACCTAAAAAGAGAGCAGCTCGAAGACGTTTTTGTCATCTGAATGAAAATGCGCACGATGATAGTTTGATTGATTCCAACTTCGATATTAATGTTCTTTGAACATAGTTCTCAATATCTCCTGAGAATGCCCTCCAATTGGATCACGTGTATTAAAATATCCCTTTTTAACAAAAAAGAATATACAAGAAAAGATATATGGTGTTCTCCCTCTGAAAAAATACAAATTTGCTTGAGCCTAAGACACCTCGAGTAATAATTACTCACTACATACAGGAATTGATAAATACGGCTTCTACTATCCTTCCAAACAAATTAATTCAATCAAGAAAATCACTAAACACTACAACGAAATGAAGGCGTCAAATAGTTTGGGCCATTTTCCTCCGCGAGATCTTTATCGACCGCTGCAGTACATCCTATTGTAAAGTCTCCGCAAGCCTGTAAGCATATTGAGCACGAAAGGGAGCTTATGAATCACATGATTCAATCATTAGGACTGTACTTGCGTTCCGTCAACAATGTTTACCTCATTCGGATACATCGATAATTATTCAAGCATCAAACTCGGTTAGGGTTTCCAAACTCTTCAAGTTTATTGACATGAAATATTCAACGAATTATAACTTAGAAGTATGTAATTTACGTGAACTGAGGAGTCGTGCGACCCACACAAACAAGAACAGTGACGTTCTACGCTCTGTGTAAATCATACCTATCATAATTACATCATCAATTGATCAAAATAGTATATCGTCTAACATACTCCCAAAATCCCGACAAAAAGGGAACGACAAATGTAACGTTTTTAATATTTCAATATAACAATTAAAAGATTGGAACAGTTTGCCAACATCAATTTTCGAAACTATTTCTCTCAATGAATATAATTTTAGAAACAAATTACAATTACTTACTTAACAATGGCTGGAATAATTCTACAAAAATGAGAAAATTTAAATAGCCTAAAATACTTTAGTGAAGAGCGATGTGAAGTGCCTCTCGGTGTTGTGTTGATAAACTGGACTCCCTAAAACGGCTCGAGGTAGTGGATTTTTGAAAGGCGGAAAATCCTGTGCCTGGGAGGGGGAACTATGACATGACCATGACATTAATAAAAGAATTAATTATGGAAAACAAATTTCATTTGAAGAAAATATCTTTAATATTGTACTCTTAGGAAGACACCAAAAAAATTTAAACTTTCTTGATTTTCGAAAATTCAGAATTGACAATGACAACAGGCCTATGCTATCCGTATTAGTGTATTTCAATCTCTTCTTTCAGGAAATAGAGTGTTTCTTAGGAAAATCATATTTTTAATATTTTTAAACATTCCACCTTTTCACTAAAAATACGTATGCACCTTTTCACTAATAATACGTAAACACTGCTAAAATGCTGAAATGTATTGAAAATCTCTATTTTCAATAGTGTAGTTGTAGGAAGACATTGAATTAAATAGAAAATTTTGCAATTTTCGAAAATAAAGAGCAATAGAGAAAATAGTATATTATATACTCTGTATATGCTATGCATATGAGAATGTAAAAGGAACGAGGATATAACAGGAATAATGCGTTGTATGTGATGAGATATACATACTATGGTAATTATTTTGAATCAATTGAGTAAAATTACTAAAATGTCGGCTTTGGGAGTACTTAGTCATCTTGCTCCCCCTTCCCCCGGATTCGCCAATGGTTGTCCAGGTGGTGACCAATTCTTTAGTGCCCTCCCTCTTCGGGGGAGGGGACAGAACTAGTATTCAGAAACCGGACCTTAGAAACACCACCACCACCACCACCACCACCACCACCACCAACAACAACAACAACAACAACAACAACAACAACAACAACAATAACTATCACATATATAATGATCTTGGCTATCCGGGTGACGCCGCGTCGACACCGTCTCCGGTCTGCCTGTGCGCAGACCAGCCATGAGGAAGACCACGAAAAGATGGTCGAAACGTCGGCAACACAGCCTTCGACGCGGCGTCACCCGGACAGCCAAGATCATTCACATGACTCCGGCCGCGGAAGCCTACGACTTCACTTATCACATATATACTACTTTGTATCATAAAAAAATCTTAACCAAGAGCAGTAAAAACAAATCTGAATTTTGAGTGATTGGAATATTTTTTTCTTCCCCATTTCGGTTCGTTGCAACAAGTTTGCATGTCTCTGCCTGAAGAACCAGGCAAGAAGGTTCTTCAGAAGCGGTTACGTATTTACTTTCTCGTAGTTACTGGCCGCTACTGGATTCAACAGGTTAACATAACAATGGAAACATAAAGTTTCAGTCTCATGAAGGCTTAATTGGCTGACAAGATCCAAGGTTGGAAATGAACAGTAGGTATCCGTTGCATGTGCAGACAGCTCATGCTCGAAATGTAAATCAAAGAAACCTTTCGAAATTTCAGTCTGCAAATCTCATTATTGGCTGATACATTCTATTCTGCAATATAATTTTCTACTTCCTTCAAGTACATCAGTGATGAGGTACTTCCATGCTACACTTTTATATCGAAGAATCTTCCGCATGTGGTTCTTACATTTTAGAGAAGTCAACACCACGAGACTCAACATTTCTCAACATGGACTCAACTCAACTCAACTCTCCTCTCCTCGTATTCAACAATTTATTATTCTACTTATTTACAATATGGATGCCATGTATCAATGTCTATCTAGTTGTCAGAGAGACGCCTCTCAAATAATTGTAACGCCTCATTCTCGATGTGTGTCACTGTTTGCCATGAGTAATGGAGTTCAAACTCAAAGAGTGTCCACAATAATCTTGATGTGACCATGATTATTTATTTAGATTCATGTTGATTTTCAGAATTATTAGTAATTACTTCAGATACAAAAAAATAATCTTGAGTATGCCCTTAGAAAGATATAGGCGCAGGCCTCGAAAATAAATAACCTTCCACAACCAGATGAATATGATTATCAAACGCAATTCAAGTTTTTAGTGATAAAAGCAGGCTCACCGACGCGTACGATGAAAGGAAAAAATCTGTCACCGCGAAATTGTTGGTTCTGCTATTTAAAAGCAACCGTGTGCGCATATTAGCTACCAGAGAACGCAGTGAATTTCCAAGAAAGGCAGTCCTGTATGCAGTCATACACCGCAACAATCGATCGGCCAAATAACATGACGCCGTGGCCAAGTGTGAAAAGCGACGACTCCGTCCGGGCAAAAAGGAGTCGTCCCTGAGTGTGCGGCGTCGGACGGCGCCCCGAGACGAAGGCCTCGTAGCAGCGTGAGGGCGGGCGGGACCCGTCCCGGGACTCGATCCGGCACCGATACCCCCCACCCCACCCCCACCCCGCCAGCGCGCTCGCCCCTGCGGTTTCGCCTCGCGTTTACGCATGGCGTCGCGTCGCCTCATTACACATTAGAGGACTCGAGGACGGGACAATGTTAATTTTTTCGCGCCCGCCTCTCTCCCGCACAACCATCACGAACACCACCGCCGCGTCTCGTCCACACAGATCAGGTCGCCATCTTGCGTGGTTCGCCACAACTACACGGCGTTTAGTTGCTGCTTCTTCCTACAGATAGCGGTAGAGCGCTGACGACGTGCGTGCCCCTTCGTCCAAGCACATGTGACTCTCACGAGCGTTCTTAAAGCCCAAAATTTCGCCATTCCATCCCATCGTACAGGTATATATGTAATAATACAGTACAGGCGGGACCATAAAAATAGATGAGCAAAATGTAGAAAGCAATTTCCAAAAGCAGAGCTTGAATCTTCCAAGTCAATCTAAAATTTAACCCAAGATCTAGCACATTCGGAAAATGTTTGCTATACTTAAAGGAATCCAATGCATGATTAACAGTATTTGAAGGGAAAATATATTCTAAATATTACATGACAAAAGCAAATGAATATAAGTTTACAGCGAAGTGAATTATTTTACTTCACAATACACGAAAATCGCATGAAATTTCAGCGAACTATAAGATATTTTAGTAAGCATTTCGTAGCAATTAACTAGGAATGACCTGTTAAAATGACCGGAGGAAATGAAATTCTTGTATTAATAATGAATAAAGAACACAATATTTAAATTTAATAAAAACAAATTGCAGTGCGAATTCTATTATTTCAAGAATAAAAACAAACAGTAGGCATCTTTTATTGGCCTACTTATTCATATTTTATAACAGACAATGTATTACCCACACTAACCTTGTATTTATTTAATTTTAAGATGGATTTCCTTCATCAAATTGCTCTGAAAACTCATAAATAGAACTGTTTACTTTACGTAATAAAGAAAAGGTATTATAATGCTGCGATGGAAATCGGCGATTTTACTAAAGAAAAATTCGTATTATTGAGCCCTGATATCGAAAAAGTGGATAAATCTAGTTTACATATATATAGTAAATTACTTCTAACATGTAGAGTCAAAATCCACGTTTTGTTCATCCTTGATTCTCAAAAATTGGTTGCGGCAAAACGTCAGTTTACCTGCGGACAACGATACCACCTAAATCGTTCAGACGATTCTCTCCAAAATGAATATTCCCCAATCGACTTGCCCGTACTCTACGTTCTGCGAATTTGAAACGGAAATTTTGATTTTGGGAATACATTGCGTGAATTCTTCACAATATTTTCAATTTTTTCTCAAATATGGCACCACATTTTTTTATTAAATTTTTCCCTCGGATAAAGAACAGTACGGTTAAAAAATGGGGTAGGCCTCATTTTTCCTGAATTTACAAAAAATTCAAAAGTTCAATTTTTTTAGGCGTATGAGTAGTTTTGAATAATTTTTTGCATGATATATAGGACATTTTTGAAATATTCTCAAAAACAGCTGCAATTTTCTTTATTTCTTTTTTTTTTCCCTCGAATAGAGCCAAGTACAATGTTCAAAAAGGCATTGGTCCCATTTTCTTTTTCTCTCCATATCCTCTTCTCTTCGTCCTCTCTCTCTCTCACTCTCTCATTCTCTCACTCTCTCTCTTTCCATCTCCGTCCTTCCAGTCTTAATTTAAAAACAAAATTTAAAAAATACAAATAAAACGAGGAAGTATGTGCTGTAGTGTGCCACTCATTTAACCTAGGGAGAGCTACGTGAATTTTACTAAGGCAAAGTAGGATTCTTATAAAAACACCCACTTTTTTTAAAATAGATCCTCTGCCTCGGTGGTGGGAATGAAGGAATTTATTGCAGCTGATCTTGTAACAGCAGTCCTTAAACATTTTGTCGGGACTTCCTCCCTCATCAATATTCAAACAATTGCAAATCTGGCTCTATACATTTATTGGCTTTCAATCATGTCTCTTCGTCTCTTTATCATTAAATGCTTCGTTAATTACAATTAAGACAATCCTGTTCGAGAATTCCGGCGACATATACATGTTTATTTTCTCGAAATTATAACATAATTTTCTCGCTAACTCTAATGGGCATTTTCTGAATTTCTAATACTAAGATGGTAACACTACTATTTTGAGCATTTGCAAATAATTTCGGTTTCAGATCCTCTAGGAATAGTTTGAGACTTTATTGTAACTTGGTTCTTAAAGCGAACATTATTTGAAAGTTATATTTTTTGCAATAAGGTGCCAAGTCATGAACGTACAGTTCCTTTTAGCAACGGTTTCTTGAATAATTGTTATCCAGGCAATATTTTGATTAATTAGTTATCTTGCTTCAATTATTACGCAGTGGGTTAGTTTCTAAGCATATTTGACTATGGTTGTGATTTTCTAAGCATTATTTTATATTTTGCTCTATTACTTTGGTGCTCGCATATTTACAGGATACCTTACGACACTTTCGCCCCCATAAAATGATCTTATGAAAACATAACCATTTATACACTGTGAAATAACAATTCCGCATTCGTAATGGTTCTGCATACCAAAAGTCTCATTTTTTCGTCGATTTTGTTGATGCAACTTATCTTTCCTACAAGAATATCAGTGGTGAGATACTTCCATACTACACTTATATAGAAGAAACTTCCCCACGTTGATCTTACGTTTCACAGGAGCCAACACCAAAATGCTGAAATCTGCAAATTCAATTCTTCTCATGTTTCCATGACTAAAGCCCTTCGTGTGTCCATAACCTATCAGCGAAATACATGCATGCAAATGGCGTGCCGGCCTCAATACTTTACCACCAGACGTTGCAAAAGCACCAAACGGTTGGTGCTATCGTTGCAATAGCCCACTGTTTCAAAACGACCTGCACAATTCTTTATTTTTTCTTGCTGAAGGAGATGCCCTGCCTCCCAAAAAGTTTCGTTAATATGCCCTCAATGTAAGTATTTAGAATGAAAACAAGCGTTATACTTAATGATAACCCTATATCTAAATATTGAAATAATTTGTCCTGTAAATTCCAATACAAAATAACGAAAAAATACAAGTGCATTATATCACTTTAATTTCATTGCCACTAAACATTTAGATATGTGCATTATTCCACTTAAATACCGAGTGTCATTTAATGCCCAAAACTTGAGTATTACCTCAAATAAGTAGATAATGTCAATATTCCCTTAAAACTAAAATATAATTCTCTCAGAAGGGCAATTGGTACAAAAGTACATATCGGTAAATATTGTGACCAACACTCTCCTGTGAAATTTTAACATTAATTTAATTTCAACTTAACCATGGGTTCGACATACATTTTATTCCTTACCTGTTGCATGTGGACGTGTAATTATATACAGAATCACGATTCCTGGAAGTTCTATTGATTGAAAGCAATTATTAGAGTGATGGATACTAATATAAATTATCAGCCTTTTTAACAATAACAATTTTTCACATTTATTCTTATAAGTATATTACAACTTCTTTCTTCCTCATGAGAATCACTTTTCGATACAGAACATTAAAATACCGTACGGATTTGAATATAAGTTCGTAAGCTTACTATAATATCTTGACAGATGGCTTCTCGGCTGACTAGCAGAATGTCGTCCATGTAATTCTTGTTGTAGCAGTTCTCACCTCCTTGCCTAAATTAAAAATGTTCCAGAATGACTTCAAGATTTGCTGTTACTAGGACTTATATTTCCCACAAAATTAATACGCGGTCGCAGCTATCCTATCTGTGTTTCGTATGAAACACCTACTCGCGACTGAGTATATTAAGATACTTATTGAAAAATTCTTCCATCTACGGAGCTACCCTAATGTTGCTTACGTACGTTCGCTTCACTGTTTTTCTAGAGTGTGCTCCCATGCATCCTTGCACAAGATCATAGCTATCAAAGCCTTCTCTACACTTTTTCCATATAATGTGTTCGGGGCAGTGTCCATCTGCACAGCGTTATGACACCAAGGATGGAATATTAAACTTTGTTGATCGGTTGTTCTAACAATACATATTCTTTGACTTCCGAGTTTGAAAACAATGCCATTATTCCAACGCTGAATGCTGATTTTATCATTTGAACTAAATGCAAGGTTCATGGCTTATGACTCTCCATTATCTGCATTTTAACAGATACAAGCACTGAAAGGTTTAATAAATATTTGAAGGAAATTCTTGCATCTCATCTATTTTTTTCTAGAAATATTTTTATAACACACGTGAACATACCTTACACATCTGCGTCACCACACAGGAAGGGCGAGGAGAACAGGTGTGAAGTTACGCCAGGCAAAACTAATTCCATCAATTCCAGCAATCACGATTCCAATACTCTGTTGGTTAATGGACATGTATTATGGATGTGTATAGTGAGTGACCTTCTCCTTACCAGTTTGTGTTCGATTTACACCTACATTTTCCTACTACTTCATATGCATACATTCTACATATCTTGTAATAAAATTCATGAAAATTCATTTGATATAAATTTAACGATATCTTTACGGGCGTCTTTTAAATTGCTTCGGTTCTAAGATATACTCGAGAATATATGAACACAATGAAATGTCTATACGCTACCGTATAATGATGATTCGTGAAAGTAAGTTAATTAATTGAATTAATGCAAGAATTTTATATTCAATGACATGCCACTGCGACATTGTTGATTGGCCAGACATATTTTCGCTTAGTGTGAAATACATCGTGTACCATTTATCACGCAACCCACCTAGTGAAGATGATCGGCGCCGCCCAAATAGAAATAGGAAATGGAAAGCTGTGACAAGTTGACACTAACAGGTGGCGCTGATAATGGCGCGAGATTGGACCTTCTTTGTCTCACTCGGCGCAAGTAGACTTAGTACCCCTGATTGATTGAGAAGTGATTCCTGGCGCTTGTCATTAGTCCCGTAAGTGTAGGGCATGCCTTTCCTCGAGAGGTGGTGGTGATTCGGCGCCGGCCTACTCTATGAATCTGAATCAGTGACAGCTGAAGACACTGATATCTTCAGTCGAAATCTGTAGTTTCGCTGACAATCAGCAAATATACGAACCTTTTCATAATGACCGCCAGCATTTCACTGGTCGTCAATGGTAAAAGTGCTGTGGCACCTTACCGACCGCAGCGAGTGGAATGGACGTTTCCTGTGAGAAAACTGACCTGTCTTAAGATTGTGTTTTAATTGCGTTAGGTAAGTAGTTTCCGCTTTTTTGTGACTCGTCTTGTTGATAAGTCAGTCTGAGACATTTTATTTTATGGTGAACATTTAGCCAAAGTAAGAAATAGGTTATGACCACGTAGTTTATACCACGTGTTTATTTTTGTTATTCACTTCGAAACTTCTTATGTAAATTAAATGTTCTTATGTAACCCTTTGGTGATACAGTGTGAAATATCTGGCGTACGATGTATAATTTCGTTTATGAAGGTTGTGGAAAGTCTAAAATGCCCTAGATTACACCACAGCAGAGCCGGGCATGTCAGCAAACTATTAACACATTCTTTGGGTTTTCGATTTAGTTGAAAGGCACCAGTTCAGGAGTGGAGTTTTGAAGAAGGGCAAAAGAAAGTGCTGGAGCTAACTGGTGACTCTTAACACAGTGAATATTTTGAAAGGTATTTTAATTCGCCAAAGATAGTTGTAATACTGATTTATTTTGATCAATGCTTCTTGCTTTCCTTAGTCACTAAATACATTATATTTCACTCATTTACATGGCGAGGTTAGTTTGGCAGAGTGGAGTGGGAGTGCAGATGGTACATCAAAGCCATCTGCCACTTCTGAGGTTCCCAATCCAGACTTCATAATAATTCTGCCAGTTAGTATGATTTTATTTGTAATCTGAAAATAAAGTAACCATTTTGACCTCGCATAACTTCTTGAACTTTCTATGTTTCTGTTTAGGAGGGCTCTAATTTGTCTCTGGAGGAATTGGAAAGGAGAAAATCCTTCAAGAAAAATGTCCAGTCATATTAGATATGGGCGAAAGGAAAGGAAAAAGATTCTTGTTTTCTTTAGAGTGATGGTTGGTTTTTAACACCTGCCCTTCCTTCACTCATTGAAGCATTTGACTTATTGTTTAAATTAATATTTACAACAAATTTGGCATACCCAACATCATTAGCAATTTTTTTCATTTTTATACCTACGAAATAGAAACAAAGTCATGCAGTGCTGTTTCCTTCCTGCATATTACCGTTTCCAATTTTAAGCTTGACAATGCTGCTGATATTAATTATGAAAATGATAATTAGCAGAGGGAGTCGAGTTGCAACAAAACTTGCCAAATACTTGTAATATATCAAATGTTTATTTGTATTTTCACTTTATAAATTTGAAAGATTTAATATATCTTTATGTACTTTTATTTTAAAATCCACATAAAAAGTCATTGAAATATATTCAAATACATTCAAATTATAAGGGTTCTTTCTTTCCCTACTTTCTTTTCAGAAATTGTTGTATGGTCACCAGATTTGTCAATAATATGTACATAAACTAAAGAGTGCTAACTGCAGGCCAATTTTTCTCCGTAGTGAGTTTTGAGAAGTCTCTAAACATCCGTTTTCTTCTCTGTTGTACGTTTTTCTTTGGTTTAAATAAAGACTTGTACACACATGTATCACTTAAAAAGAAAGTATCTCCCTTTAAAATTACTTTAATTCCAACACATCTCTTTACCAGTATTCCTTTCATTGATAAGCCAATTTTTTGTAAGTAAATGACGTGACAAAACTCTCACTACCCAAGGATAATGTGACTTTAGGAACTAAACCTTAACATCGGACAGTTTTTTTCTATGTGATAATGTTGTAGACAATAAATAAACAGTTATATGGATCACTCATATGAAATAGTATACAGATTGATTATTACCTCAATTTTCGATTTCTTTATTTGTTTCAAATTGTGAGTTAAAATTCGGAGTGACTCAATGTCAATGCCATAGGCAATATGTATATGTCTATTCTATTGTTTTTGTAGTTAATAGTTAGACATTGCTGTTCAAGTAGATCATTTTTCTAAAAAATCTTTCAATAAATTTGTGTCTAATTAAGTTCGACTTTCTTTACACAATATGTCGCTACCCTAGTACTATAATGCAAGAACACAAAAATCCTACTATTGAGAAATCAAGGGAAAAGATACTTCAAATACAGATATAAATTTATTGTATTGAATTTATTAAATTTTTATGTTTTTGAAGCATTTGTTTAAAGCAATGGAGTGCTTTATCTTGATTTCTCAATAGTAGGATTTTTTTTTTCTTTCAGTTCAGTACTGGGGAAGCGATGTGATACTTCACTTCAAATAAGTGAGGCCTTGCTTTCACTGATTGCAACAGCTATTTACTCCACTGGTTCAATTAGCTGTCACAGATTTCACTGATTCAGACAGTGAAGTTTCAATGATTCAAAAAGTAGACCCGATTTTCACTCATTTGTTCAGTTCAATTCACCGATTGTCAGTGTCAGGTTTGTAACTGACACCATCAGTGAATAGTCACTGTCAATCAGTAGTTTTTCACTGATTCAGACTGAGAGAGTCCCGCCGGATAACTGGGTTTCCCCTCAACCAGGTCTCTCTCACCAACTAGGCACCACCCCAGTCGGGACAAGCTCTAAGCTCCTGACAGATCTCCCGGCAAGTGTGGAGGTGTACTGCATGTAAGTGCAAGTGCGTGTAAATGGTGAGGATAGGACAAGGAAGCAAAGATCGCGCGCGGTCCGTAGCCCGTTTGGTAGGGTACTGCTCCGGTATTCGCCTGGCGTTGATCGGAGAAACCACGGAACCGATCAGATCAGTCGGCCCGTAGAATTCTCCTTCAGATGGAGACTGAATACCACCTACCTATATATCGAGTGTCGAATATCCCGCCACCCACGGGACTCGAACATAGGACCTCCTGGTCAGAGGCACTGCAGTGATATCATTTTATGCCCTGAGCCACTTCTCCCGGATATTTATTATCTCAGTGTCTACATCTGGCTCAGGCTCGAACACAAACGTAGGGCATCGACGATTATGGACACGAGGTGACCCACCGACTGACTGAAGTTGACAAAGGTGTATAATGTTTTCTCCTCTCGAATACATCGCAGCGGGTACGTGAGCACACATTGGTGAACCCAGAAGCGGGGGCACCGGAAACATGCCGACACGACACGAAATAAACATTTTTTTGTCACTTTAATAAATTTATTCAGAATAATTACCATGTATAACAAGTGCCATCTCATTCAAAATGGTAGTTCCATTATGAATACATTCGAATATTTTTTCATTTTCATACTAACAAATTTAGAAAATTCAAAAATATTTATCGTAGTCTGAACTGAAATTACCTCCCCTTTTAACTATTTTCTCCACCCCCTCTGTGAAGACAAGACGGTAAATCAAAGAAAACGGAAGTTAAACGGCGGTCTTCCACTCCCATGGGTGAAGTTTTTTTGTAACCGCACATGTACGTTCAATTCGTTCCACGAACGCATATACTTTCCAGAACAGAAGCTATTCAAATTAGAAGCAAGCAAACACAATTCCTACATTGTTATTTTAAAATTAATCCTTAAGACATCAAATTTTTTTCAAAATTTGAAAATGTTTTGAAGTAATTTTGTACTCTATTTTCAATAGATACTGATATAATACCTACTGATTTTCAATTAAAATGAATTGACTACAGGTGTGTTAGCTAAAACATCGTTTATAATTTGCAAAAACATTGTTTAGCACAAGTTTCTGGTAAGCAATATTGGTTGCCCTGGTCCACAGGGGTCCGTGGAATCGTGCCCGCCCCTGTCCTACACATGTCTTGTAATTGGGTCCATGGAATGGGGAAGAGATACATTTCTCCTACACCCTTCATTTGGTGAATTACGAAATTAAAGCAATAATGTACTTTTTTGTTACAATGAGTAACAACTGTTTATTTATTAACGAAATATTTATTAATATTAGTTACAACGTTAAACAATTACAAATTTGTTTAATGGGACTTCAGGGTTCCTCCAGGTCTGTTGTCTTCCAAATTCATTCAGTTTTATCTTTGATGGTATTCAAAGAATATTTTTTTCTCATTAACACGCAAAAATGTTACATTCTGTACATTTAGAATGTGGCCTTGACTCAATCTTTTTGGAAGAGCACAATTCACTCAGTCCGACTCTCCAGGGAGTGAATATGGACCAATGCATTCCAATGTTCTGGAAACGAATGTCTTTTGGAATAGAAAATGCAGACTTCCTTCTCTTGGTATTTGGAGGTGAGAAACTCTTTCTTTTACCATTTGTTTGCCAAGTATGAGAAGCCTTCATACTACTTTTCTTTTATACTTTATAAATTGGCGTTTATAAGCAGAGTTCAAAGTATCACTTCCACCATTGCATAAAACTATCTGTACGATTTTTTCAAATTTCCTGTCTCAACTGATCTCAACTTGTCGGCTTTTACAATCCCATCCATATGCGCGTTATAATCTTGCACTAAGTTAGTGCTCCTATACAAATGTCTGAAGCATATTTTTGGGCCCTTGACACACTATAATTGTTACTTCCATGATAATTAGAGACGAAATGGACAATGCGATTGTGCTTCCATTTTACACAAAACAAACCTTTATCTAATACAGAGAAATCTAAATCCCCTTTTTTCAAATTCTTATCCAACACTAATTTAGGTAATCCTTTACGGTTTGGTTGCACAGTGTACATGCATAAATATGTCTATTTTTCAACTCCTCAAAACGCTTTGAAGATGGAAATTAATTGTCCATTACTATGATATGATTTCTCAAAAATAGTGACTTAATGAAATGTAGCACTGCAGAACCACACAAACCAATTTTCTAAATTTCTGGATCATTAACACCTACAGGGGCAAACGCCCATTAAGTTTCTCATTACGAATTTAGTAATTTAGCCCAAGGATTTGAAAAAAAAATGAAAATGTTCTATGGCAACCACTAGTGTTTTTACCTGAAGCGATATCATTTGCAGTGTTGAAAGTAAACTTTAAGCAACAGAATTCAGATTTCTTGGATTAGCTACACGTACTATGGTTTAAAACAAACGATCAATGACACAAAGAACTAAACATACCACTCATCTCCAATACATAGCCCCCGTCCAGTAATTTCTAAACCAACATCAACTCAACAACACACGCAACCAACTACAACGTGGCCTCAAGAAACTATTTCCCAATGCAAATCAAAAACAGCTTCCCGTTCGACGCCGTTATAAACAAGATAACTCGTGGACAACTGTTAGCCGTGGGTACTCTTACAAGTAGCTAGCCCATCTGTAGAAATAGTTGAGATACCAATGTACGGATAGTATTGTAACCCAACAATGTAGGTAAAAATCTGTGTATTGAACTATGCTTATAATACCCAAGAATAATGATTATTATTAGTAATAATAGTATTAATAATAAAAATGTAGGTTGGTTGGCTGTTAGTGATACCGGGCGCGTCAACAGCTTAGGGCATTCGTCCCGTAAGAGTAGTGCATGCTTTTCTCCTCGGGAGGTGGCGGTGATCGTCCCCCGCCCCGCTACAAGGCGAGATACGGCGCCGACCTACAGTCGCTAGCGGGGTGTCCCCAACCAGGTTTCTCCCACCAGCTGGGCACTGTCCCAGTCAGAACAAGTTCTAAGCTCCCCAGTCTCCCGGTCTCCGGGATCGCGCGAGGTCTGTGGGCCGTTTGTTAGGGTACAGCTCCGGCATTCGCCTGGTGTTGATTCGAGACACCAAGGAAAACTACCGATCAGAGCAGTCGGGTCGCTAGAATTCTCCAGATTGGAACTGAATTCGACCTAGCTGAAAAGCTAGTGTCACATCCTGTCGTCGTAGGGACTCGAACCTAGGACCTCCCGGTCAGAGGCACTGCAGTGACATCAGTTGATGCACAGAGCCACCTCTACCGGTATAAATGATATACGATAAATAAATGATAAATGATATACTTGCATCAGTTACCATTAAAAAAATAATATTTATAGCGTTTAATTAATTGTCGTAACGTAATTAAAAGTGTTCGTTACTAGTTCCTGGCTAGAATATATAAACTTGGACAGAGTTGAAATGTGTTCGTGCACCGAAAATCACGTCGAAGGTTTAAGCAACACGCATTCTCTGCAGATGACCTCCAAGCCCCGCTGATTAGAGAAGCGCAGATCAAGAAACATGAGACGGGAGGGAAGCGCTTAAACGCAGGTATAAAGTCAAAAGTCAGAGGTCGCAAGCCCTGCCCCTCTTCATCCTGCGGAGGAGGGTTTCGTTCCGCGACTGGACAATACTTGCTACGGGCATATTTATTCTTTTAGAATTATGTAGTGGAAATTGTAACTAAAACTATACATGTAGGTATTTGTTAACCCCACAGAACTCACGCCGGTCTCCGAGACCCACATCCATTAATTCATTGTTTCTTCTGTAGAAGGCTGCGCGAAAGGGTTATGTTACTCCATATACCTTCCTAAATTCTTTCCTTTCTCGACGCTAGTTGCGCTGAGAAGCTCATGGCATGCCACGGTACTACGAAGCGTACGACTGTACAGTACTGGAAACATAAATTGATCGCGGCCGTCTGCGGCTAAGTTCAGCTTTTGCACGGCTTGGACAGCCCTTGTCATGACGAAACGTCGCAGGCGGAGCCTCACAAACCATCGTAGCCAATCTCAACGCAGGGGGGAGTGCCCTAACAAAATTACGTCGTACAAAATGGCGGGCGCCGCCAGTTCAGATGTGGAAGTATTTGCAAATGAAAAATACATGAAAGAAACACTTCAATGAACATGAAAGTAAATTCATTGAAATATATATGAACTCATAGCACTTAACCACTGTTAACACAATTCTTTTTGAAGAAATTACATTGATATCAGATAAAATAACACTAATTTGAGAACAATTACGTTCTTATAGATATTTAAATTCCAATATTCTTGTCCAAACGCAATTTATGAACTTTATCAAATGACCAGTTTTCTACAGAATTTTGCGATAAGAAAAACGATTATAATTGCATATTTTCAATTGTTCATATGTATATTACATTTGCAAAAATGCAAAATACTGTCTTTCTCGAATCGTTAGGACTTCTAGGGAACCATTTCAATAAAAGAAAGTAAAATTCAAAGACCAGCTGTATATTTATCATTAAAGTAACAATTAAACTAGATATTAAGCAATTAATTTACATCTCATGTCAAAATTGTTATTTTGCTATCATCAAATCAGGGACAATTTGGGGACACTCCCCGGCACGAATAGCGCATATTTCGGAATTGTTTATAAAAATGTTAATTGTTGCAAAATTGTTAATTCGCAGTTTTTGGTTCTGGGACATCAGAAAACCCTTCCCACTTTAGAATTGCAAAATTTGGAAATTGTTTATAAAATTTTAAATTTTACAAAAAAACGTATTGCTTTTTTAAAATTGCCTTTAAACGAGATGTAAAATTCCGCAATCCGATTATCGCTTCCTTTCGTTTTCGAGATACGTAAGTGTTTATAAGAAATTAGCATGTCATGGCAACTATTTTTTTGGCAGTTCCCACGTTAAGCTTTTCTATAAGCCGTTTTGCAACGGCTGGCTTAGTTTCTCCGGCAAATACATTTGATGTTCCTAACGGGGGTGGAGGGGACAAGCGTCCACAACGCTTCCATTAATTGCCACGAAAATTGTTGCTGGTTAGATATTCCTGGTTTTCAGCTCCTTAATTTTTCATTTTATTCTAAATACTTTAAGTTCCATTTGTTTAACAATTACAGCATAAATTTTAAAATACTACTCGAGTCGGCTACCGAACAATCTTCAACTTGGGAGCAAGAAAGAGTCATCAATTGGCTTCCAGAAATACCTCCCGGTGAAAATTGCGTCCTTCCTCCACACGTTTCAAGGCGAAATAGGCTGAGCTTGTAAGCGTAAATCGTAACATTCGCTTTCCCTCGAGAAAGCCTTTATCCACCTTCTTAGGAAGCCAATTCTTTACATATAAAATTGTGGAAAATTTTTCAAATTAAATATACAAGAAAACAATAATTTTGCATTAACTGTCTTGACGTATAAATGTAGACATTAAAGCTTCCGGCTCCTCAGTATTCACACGTTCCAAATACGAAATACATTGTTATAACATTCACAATTTCATTCTAACCAGTAAGTCTGCTGCCTTTAGAAGCATATAGCATCAGCATGGAATATGCGAAAAAGTAATAAGTCTATTATAATATTGTATTGACATATGTTTATTTATGGACATTTGTAATTGAAGGAATGTGAACTTACGTATGCAGTTAAGTAAATTTCAATGAAGGTGCAAAGTTTGCAAATAAACATGTTTTTAAAATTCAATTATTCCAAGTTCAGAACAATTCCTAGACGCATTCTTTTCCATTCGACACTAACACGCCAATGATTTTTGACACTACTTTCTGAATCGAAGTGGATTATTTGAGGTCATCGCTTATCGCGTCAAAATCATGGAAGTTTACACGTCTTCGAAATACGTATACGCCGAGGTCATCTTCATGAAACACAGAAAATCTCTTATCAAAGAATCAGTCGTCATTTCAACAATGAAGCTACTACGACGTAATAATCATAATATCCTCAATTTCGTTTACTTATTGTGTTCTTTCGAGCGTGCTCCGCGTCTCTGAGTAGCAAACATTAACATAATCGTTAAAATTAAAAGTAACGATTTAGGATGAAAATTTAGGATGAAGAAGTTCACATCTCCTTATAATTGTTTGTAGAAAGTCATATCAGGTTAGTATTATTGTCAATAAAATTGTAGTTTTATTTAATTTGAAATAATTGCTTGGATATTTTGGGGTTTAATTAAGAAAATATAGCTACCCGAAATTGACGCTATGAAAAGTAAACATTTCGAGGTTTCCACTACGAGACGTATTTAGTCATCCCTATTCATTCGCTTAGTATACAGCAATCGCTTTCATTTATCATCGATCAAGTTACATAGGGTCTCTAATGTTTATAAGATACCGGGTGTCCCACCAAATATGGACCACCCCCATAACTTCTAAACGGTTCAGGGTATCGAGTTGCAGTTTTCGCTGAACAATGCAAAATCTTGGGGCAGGTAACATGCTGGTAGAGGAATTCTCTATAATAGTTTTAGTTTTCGAGAAATTTATTCATCCCTAATTTTTTAAATTGAACTCTATATTTTTTCATCAGCAATGTTATCATCATGAATATTGGAATAAAATGATTTATCATATGTTAGTATTTTAAGAGTAATTTGAGTATAAAATTAGATTTTTTGGCATCAGATTTTCAAGTAAACTGGTAGCCTGTGCAACAGTCGCCGTTTTGGGAAGGTGGCCTTCGCTACGTTGATACTGTTTAGTGAAGAGAGGAGTGTGAGAGAGATGGCCGTGTAGGATGAAGGTGTAATTGCAGCAATTCATGATCTTGACATGAAAAACATATGAACAAACATCAATTTTAACGATCTGAATGAGAATTTTTTCCCAGTTGTTCATCTGAGTTGAACTTTTCTTCTTCTGAAATTCCAAATCAACGATAATCGAAAAGAACGAAATAATAATATTGTAGCGAAAACGATAATAATAATAAAATTAATAATAATAATAAAAATAATAATAATAATAATAAAAATAATAATAATAATAATAATAAAAATAATAATAATAATAATTATAAAGGTCATTTCTAAATTTACAAAACTCGAACTCAGTGCAGAAACAAGCTATCACTTTAATATATGGGAAGCGAATGAATTCTTAAAGATTTTCATTGTAATATCTTGATTAATTCATCAAATAATAGATACGTAGACATTTTCTCTTATTATTCACAGTAACTTAACTTCCTATTTAAACACGTACTACCAGAAGAACAAAGTAATAAAAACTTGAAATACTCTTGACAGTTCTATCAGTGTAACTACAAAACTTTAACAAAAATGCATATCTGCATTCGCTACTGTTCATTCTGATTAGAGAGTTACTCATTTCATAGCGTCCAGCCAAGTGCTGCCTCAAACTTGAAAATGCAGAAGATGGAAGTGTACAGTTTTCTTTTCCATTCAAGAACAGCAGTCGTATGGTTGCAAAGTGGACGAGTGATCATTTTAATTAAAAATGACATTTACCAACGAAGAGACGGTGGTTGGCTTCTTATTCAGTTTGAAAAGGATATTTATTTTTATTAACATCTTCTTTACGCTACGAACTTTTTATATCGTTCTTTGGAACGATCAATGTTTCGAAAGTTTAGTAGAAGGCAAGTTAAATCCAAATAAATAAATGGAAAATGTCTC